>CAUYQG010050660.1:0-37600 GCA_963574415.1 Tarsius wallacei | reverse complement strand
GCCACCGCAGCCTCGACCTGCCGGGCTCCGGCGATCCTTCCGCCTCAGCCTTCCAAGTAGCTGGAACTACAGGCACGCGCTACCACGCCCGGCTAATTTTTTGATTTATTGTAGAGATGAGGTCTCGCCAAGTTGCCCAGGTGGGTTTCGAACTCGCGGGCTCAGGCAATCCACTCACCTCAGCCTCCCAAGGCGCGGGATTACAGATTCAATTTCTATTCTTCCTTCACACTCCAAAAAATCAATCTATCATAATATACTGTGAGCCCTACTTTCAATATATATTCTAATTTGAAACACTCCAGCATCTATAGTGCTACCATCTTCTTCTAAAACCTCATCATCCTAACCTCTAATCTGGTAAAGAGTAACCTCCTAAATTATGTTCATGCTTCCATTCTTACTTTTTCAGAATACATTTTCCATACTGAGTCAGAGTAATCCTTGCTTAACACGCAAATTTTATTATGCCATTCTAAGAGTGCTTATTCCTGTATTCAGAGTCTTATTTTGGCTTGCTCTGTTATATCCTCTGATATCTCTTCCTTAGTCTATGACACTCCAAGAATGCTATCTTCTTTGCTTAAATACAGCCAGGATGTTTTTGCCTCAAAACCATTGCTTTGGGTCCCTTTATTCTAGAACAGTCATCTCTCAGATATAGGTTGTTTTTTCTCGATGGATAGATAGATAGATAGATAGATAGATAGACAGATAAATAGATAGATAGACAGATTTATACTAGAATGCATAACTCTTGGGAGAAGATATTTAATTTGAATTGCACAATGTTGTGCCTCTAAAACCCAGGACAGGGTATGGCAAAGATTAGACACTTTATAGAGGAAGGGGTAACCAAAGTAAAAGGAAATAAAGAAGGTAACATCTACAAAAAAGAGATTATATTTAAATAACTGTGTGTGTATTCACTCGATTTTTAAAAATTATTCTGTTTTCAACCAGAAATTCCTTGGTTCATTTTCCTACCTCATTACTGGTTAAGTTCCATAGGCTTTTCATTACCTAGATCTAATGCTAGCTCCATGGAGAAGCAATTCCTACCATGTGTAGTCCCAGTCTAAATCTCACTGGACCTGTTTTCCCATAGTACTTGTTTGTATATTGCATTGCATTACGTATATGTGTGAACTCAAATTCCTTGCTGTCTGGTAAGTGAACTTTGGAAAAACTGGGACCTGTGATTTTCCTTTCTTCCTTCTCACATGATAGCAATTCTCACATTGTAAGTGACCAATTATTGGTTGGAGAGACATTGAGAATTCATGTTCTTGCTTATCCTTTTTTAAAAGATAAAAGCGGTTTACTAATTGCTTTCCAAGTGACTCTTTTGTTATTTAGCTACTTCAGTATGGAGGAGAACAGAAGAGCAAATTAAAATGAAAAACAAATCAACCTTAAATTTGTGATTCATTGTTTTTCCAACTAAGAAAATCTAAAATTCTTTGTAACTTGAATACATTTCCAGGGTTATAAAAACACTTATATAAATAAATATATATAAATAATATATTTATATATTTTATATAAGTACATCCATATTTAAACTACCATATTTAGAATTATTCTTTCCCTGATTTTCTTTAATCAAACTATTTTGTACAAGCTCTTTATGTGTATTTCAATTATCAGTGTCCATCATCACTAGAGTCACTTCTTGAGTCATCAGACAAAATTTACTAGAGTATTACACTTGTCAGGAGTTCATCAGAGCAGGAAAGGGCTGAGCTGCCAGGTGTTGGAATAGTTCATTAAGAAAATAACCAACATGTAAGAAATAGGCAGGTTTTAATCATTTACTGCAACAGAGGCTAAGCTAGAGAAAGTATCAGTCACCGACTCCCCCTGATGTTTTCCTCCTAGGGTGTGGTAGCAGTGAAAGGGCAGTGAATATTGAAGGCTGAGTCAGAGTGGAGAAAAGTATCTTCACAGATCTCCATCCCCATAAAGAGATCTCTGCAGGGGTGTCTGAAGAAGACCTCAGCTAAAGGCCTTAAGTGAAGAAACCTCTAAACTATGAAACTCTGGTTAGAAATGTAGCTATGATTAAGAACACGGCCAGCCTCAGGATATATGAGACCTTGACTGAAGCTCTCTTCAGAAACTGCAACGCAATGGCTATGTATCAAGTCTGCTGTGAGTTCGGTGGGCTACCTCTGTAAAATTGGTCAAGTACAGCCTTTGTAATACCTTATGTTTAGCTCTGAAAATAAATCACACATAGATTTTTAGCTTAGAAATGAACTCATCATTTTCATTCTAGACACTAAGTTTAGATGTACTGCTGTACCTAAATATATAATTTTTTCGAGTAAATTTTCCAAGGTTGTTTCACTTTAAAATATGAACATTTATTTAATTTTGTTTTTATTTTTTATTATGCAGATTCAAGATGTATAGCATGACTTTTTATATGCTTGATATATGTATACATAGTGAAGTGGTTACTACCACCAAGCAAATTAACATACCTATCATCTCTTATAGTGACTTTCCTTATTTTTGTGGTAAGGGCACCTAAAATACACTCTCTTGGCAAATTATCCACATGCAGTACATTATTATTAGCTATAGTCTTCTTGTTGCATATTAGATTTCTAGCTTTATTCATCCTAGGTAACTGCAACTTTTGTACTCTTTGACCTGCATCTTCCATTTCTCCTCACACCTAGTAACAAACATTTTACCCTCCATTTCTATGTATTCAATTGTTTTCTTACTTTCTACATGTAAGTGAGATTATGAAGTATTTTTCTTTCTGTACCTAGATTGTTTCACTTAGTATAATGTCCTCTAGTTTCATCCATGTTGTTACGAATGGCAAGATAGCTTATTTTTTAAGGCTAAATAATATTATTTGTATGTGTAGATACATAATTTCTTTATCCATTCATCCAATGACACACACTTAGGTTGTTTTCATTTCTTGTTTATTGTGAATAATGCGGCAATAAAATGGGAGTGCAAATATCTCTGTAAGTGATGATTTTATTTCCTTTGTGTGGATACTCAGAAGAGGAATTGTTGGGTCCTGTGCTAAGTTATATTTTTAGTATCTTTGAGAACCTTCATACTGTTGTCTACAGTGGCTGCACCAATCTACATTTCCACTAACAATGTATAAGGGCTCCTTTTTCTCCACATCCTTTCCCACATTTTAAGTTTTATAATTAGGGGATTTTTTTTCTGTTAATAAATGAATAAAAGTCATGTTAGGATATTTGGAATGTTTAGATGACTAATAAAAAATCTTTTAAATTCAGAAACAAATTAATAGTCTACTTTTTGACCATGCATGTCTGTTTAGGTATGTGTGTGTGTAAAACATATCATAATATTTTGAAATCTCTATCTCTCAAGAGTTAGGAGTATACGTTTTATCTTTTTTTGGTACAGATTTTTTTAATCATTCGTTTTAATTACTGACTAGTGATTAAACTAGGGCTCAATCAAATAGATCTATCAAAATATGGAACCAGATTTGCTGTCTTTTTTTTTTCTGGTTGTTGATTTTTGGGCATGAACAATTATTTTTAATATGATCAGCATTTATTTACTTATGTACGTTTTTTTATGCTTTATAAATACACTTTACAGAAATAGAATATTAGTCTCTCAGTTAGTCGTAATAATACTCATCATTTATGAGTTTTTACTATGAGCAGCATGTTCAGGATTTTTACAAATACTGTATTAGCTAAATGAATACTCATGATAACCACAACAAATAGGTACTACTATGATTGACAATTTTAGACAAGAAAAATAAAAGTGAATAGTTAAGTGTTTTACATAGTTTATTGGCTAATCTTTGTTTTAATAACTACTCAAAAGTTAATGTTACGTTGTCTGTGTATATAGCTAGCATGAAATAATAACAAAGTATGGGCTACCTGAAGGGACAGAAGCTACTTAATAATATATAATTTCAAAAATATATGATTTAAAGTTTTCCTGCAAAGCTCTAAAATAATATAGATCAATGATTGTCCCCTTTCCTTATCCAAGTAAGGGGAAGAAGCAAAATTCAGAATTACATTTTTAAGTTCCTCATTCCCTAGATTTGTACCCTGCCCCCGCACAGCAGAAACTGTTTTTATTGAACAACGAGGATGGCATAAATAACTAAGGGTTTTTACATTAAGTATTTCCAAGCATTCTGCGCTGCGGTACAGTTTATTTCTGTCAAAGTGTTTAAAAAGATTTGTAAGGTGTTACACCTTTTTTCATAAATGTCAAAAGATAATGTCTACCATTGTTTTTCAAAGCATTGAGGTGTGTAATATGAAATAATGGTTTCTTTATAATTCTTGACAAATGGTAACTTTTATTTTATTTTTTATTTTAAAGACGTGGGGTACAATTCAGGGTTAGGTACCTAAGTGGTCATGATACAGGTGAATTTTGGGCTTCCCATTGGTCCTCACTTTGCCTGGTTTGGAATAAGGTACTTTTATTCATGTTATGTGCCCCCTGCTGCCGGTAGTGATCTGCTCCTACCAATCTCTTTCATTTAGTATTATGATAAATGTTCAGGGTCCACTTATGAGTCAGAATATGTGGGAACATTTCTTAATCTAGTTGAAGCCCAAGGGCTCTGTTTTAGAAGCAATTGAAAATCTGCATTTCTTTGTCAGACTGAGCACTAGATAGCATCTGTTTTCTGGCTATTTAGCTAATGGGAGTGTGAAATAAACTCTTTAGCAGGTCGTTTTAACTGCTTTCTATTGTTGGATATGTAATAAATTTTGAGACCTGAATCATTGTTGAGTGTCCTCTTTTATAACTTTGAAATATACTATTAAATTGCACTGAGTGTTTTGAAAGATTTCCAAAAGACACTTAGAGATATTATAAACATTACTTAAAAAAAAGAATGAATGAGAAAAATAAAAAGGTAGCTTATAGACACAGAACCATAAACAACATGATCTTACCAGAAAAACCATTCATTTATCCACTTTGTCATTTGTGAAGTACTTGGCACCACTATATTATATTACTGTAATAGGATGTCATATCAAACTTCTTAAAGAGTATGGGCAGCAAAGTTTTACAGAGAGATATCAATAATACAAAAATGTTTATGTTTGAGAGTAAGAGTACCAGTGTAGCCAATGGGCATATACTGAACATCAACTAATTACCAGAGGCTATAATCTATCATTCCACTGTAAGGTATTAGAACCCAATCTTTGAACTCATTGCTTGGTTATGAATAGGTTAAAAAAAAAAAAAGTAAGCAATTAGTATGAATAAGAGATCTGATGAAGCATTTTGAGAGTTTCAAGGATAAGATAAAAAAGAAAAGCCTAGAGCAGCGATTCTTTATCCAAGGCTCTATTTAAAGAGCAAGAGCCAATTATTGCATGTGTGTTTATTCACTGTGAGAACTAATCAGTAAATTATCAAATAGAGAAAATATAAAATCTAATTATGTTTTTTTATTTCCTTCTTATTCTAGTATACACAAATCTCTGTCAAATAAGCTGAAAAAAGAAAAAATATATATTATTTATCAAGGTTGTCTCTTTTTTTTTTTTTTTTTTGAGTTGGAGTTTCACTCTATCACCCAGAATGGAGTGCAGTGGCCGCTCCCAGCCACCACAGCCTCGACCTGTTGGGCTCTGGTGATCCTTCCGCCTCAGCCTTCCAAGTAGCTGGAACTACAGGCACGCGCTACCATGCCCAGCTAGTTTTTGATTTATTGTAGAGATGAGGTCTCACCAAGTTGCCCAGGCGGGTCTCGAACCTGCAGCCTCAGGCAATCCACTCACCTCAGCTTCCCAAAGTACGGGATTACAGGCTGAGCCACCGAGCCCGGCTGAAGGTTGTCTCTAAGTACTTATTAAGTAGGAAATCTTTATATGTTATAGCTACTTACTGCTCCTTTCAATACATTTTGTCTTTCATTTCTCATCCATAAAAACAAAGAAAATGACATGACATTTAATAAAAAGGAATGAAACATGTATTTATCACCATTAACTGTTAATATTAGCTTCAGTTTTTTTAAAAGCCAAATTAAAAAACAGATAAAACCTTTTCATAATTAGAATAAGTAAAATGTAATCTCTCCTTTCTGTTAAATATGTTTTGTTTTGTTTTGTTTTTTAGTTCAAGTAGGACAACATATGTATAGAAAAATGCACAGGCCAGATGCAGTGGCTCAGCCTGTGATCCCAGCACTTTGGGAGGCCGAAGGGAGAGGATTGACTGAGCCTGGGGCTTCAGGACCACCAACCTGGCCAACTTGGTGAGATCTTGTCTCTACAATAAATCACAAAAACTAGCCGGGTGTGGTGGCATGCATCTATAGTCCTAGCTACTTGGAAAGTTGAGGTGGAAGGATCCCCTAAGCCCAACAGGTAGAGGCTGGGGTGGCCATGAGCGTTCCACTGCACTTCAGCCTGGGTGACAAGAGTGAGACTCCAACTCAAAAAAAAAAAAAAAAAATGAAAAATGCACAAAATTCATTTGATGTTTTTAATTTTTATTTTTGAGTTGTGGGGTACAAGTGAGAATTTGCTACATAAATAAGTTGCATGCAGATGCAATTTAGGCTTCTAGTGGACCCTCTCTCCCCATGATAGTAGACCTGGTACTCAGTGTGTTGCCACGTGTCCCACATCCCCAGTCCCTCCCTCCCTCCCCTAGCAATGTCCAGCATCTGGTAATCCCATATTTGTGCTCTTGTGATCAGTGATCTGGGCCCATGGATGTGTGGGAACGTGGGGTATTTAGTTATTTGTTTCTCTGACAGTTCACTTAGTATGATGGTCTCCTACTTCATCCAAGTTTCTGTGAAGTTCATGATTCAGTTCTTCTTTACGGCTTTGTAATATTTCATCTTGTATATGCACCACATTACTTTTGCCTAGTCCACTTTCAACAGGCATTTGGGTTGGTTCCATGCTTTTGCCGTTGGAGGTAGTGTTTCAATGAACATATGAACATATGTGTGCAGGTGTCTTTTGGTAGAACAATTTTTGTTCCTCTGGGAATATTCGTAGAAGAGGGGTTGCTAGATCAATATAGAAGCTCAATATTCAGGGGTTTTTTGGGGGGGAAATTCCACATTGCTTTCCACAAAGACTGAACTAGCTTACATTCCCACCAACAACAGTGTAGATGTGTTCTCCTTTCTCTGACATCTATTGTTTTTTGACTTTATAATGGTAGCCATCCTGAACAGTGTGAGGTGGTATCTCATTTTTGTTTGGGTCTGCATTTCTCTGATGATTAGTAAGGCTGAACATTTTGTCATATGTTTGTCGTATGCTTGAAAGCCTTCCTTTGAGACGTGTCTGTTCAATTCCCTTGCCCACTTTTTAATGGGGTTGATTTTTTTTTTCCTGTTAATTCATTTGAGTTCCTTGTAGATTCTGGATGTTAGGACTTTGAAAGATACATAGATTGCAGATAATTTTTTTCCCATCCCATAAACTGTCTCTTTTTCTCTCTTGATGGTTTCTTTAGCTGTCCAAAAAATTTTTAGTTTGATAAGGTCTCATCTGTCAGTCTTAGCTTTTGTTACATTTGCTCTTGAGGACTTGGTCATAAATTCATTGTCTACTCTGGTGTCCAAGAGGGTATTCCATAAATTTCCCTATAGGATTCTTATAGTTTGAGATTTACATATAAGGCCTTGAACCATTTTGACTTAATTTTCATATATGATGAGAGGTAGGGGTCCAGTTCATTTTTCTAAATGTCCCTAGTCAGTTTCCCAGCACCATTTCCTAACTATGATTTCCTTTCCCCAATGTTTGTTTTTGTTGGCTTTGTTGCAGATGAGTTGGTTGAAGGTCTGTGGTTTTATTTCCAGATTCTCTGTTCTGTTCCTTGTTCTGTGTGCCTATTCCTGTACCACTACCATGCTGTCTTGGTTACTATAGGCTTGTGATAAAGTTTAACATCTGGAAGTGTTGTACCTCTAGCTTTGTTCCTTTTGCTGAGGATTACATTAGCTCTTCAGGGTCTTTTTTGCTTCCATGTGAATTTCTGTATTGTCTTTTTTTGGCCTGTGAAAAATGATGTTGACAATTTGATAGGAGTTGCATTGAATCTGTAGATTGCATTGGATTTTTAATCCAATGTACACACATGTATAACTAGCTCAAATCAAGACCCTCGAAGCTTTCATTATGTACACTTTCTATTACTCCCAAGAGCAACCAGTCTTGCTTTTACATTGCGGACTAATTTTGATATTGCAAATACTCTTTGCCTAGCTTCATTCACTCAGCATTGTGTCTGTGGGATTTGCACATATTGAGGCATGTGAATGTACTTATTTATTTATTTGTTTGTTTATTTATTTATTTCTGCATAGTCATTCATTGAGTATACAACTCTTTCTAAAGAACAAACTTGTTCCTGTTCTGAGATCACTATATGAATGGACTGCCTGGGTAAGAGAAGCAGAGTAGCATAACAGTGAAGAGGACAGACTCTGGAGAGTAAATGTGCCCTGCTATTTACCATCTGTGTGGTCTTGGGCAATTTAATTAATTTTTTTGTTTTGTTTTGTTTTTTCATCTTCAAAATGAAAATAGTAGTATTATCACATTGACTTTAACCAGAACTAAGTGATAAAATATCAAAACCAAAAAAAAACATGTTTTGTTTTTCCCATACAAGTTCAAGGTGATTCGCCATATTTGAGTACAACATTAAGGTAAGGACAAACTCCATTAATAGTTAGCTGCATGTGAAAATTAGGTGGTATCGTCTATTAACTGGTTACTTCAGCACAAACTTACTGCATAGCTTTATTTTCTATCACTTTAGCACAGAAACATAAAAAAGTGAAAGGTGTGCTATCAACAGAAATATAATTCTACTTATTTATTTATTTATTTTTATATTTTAAAGATGTGGGGTAAAAATTCAGTATTAGGTACATAAGTGGTCATTGGGTGAATTTCCGGCCTTCCATTGGTCCTCACTTTTCCTGGCTTGAGAGGAGTTACCCTTATTGATATTATGTGTCCTTCCCTTCCCTACTTCCCTTGGCCGTGTTCTGCTACTGACAATCCCTTCCTTGTAGTATTATGATACATTTTCAGGATCCACTTATGAGTGAGAATATGTGGTGCTCAGTTCTTTGCTTCTGAAATAGATCACTGAGTACGATAAAACTCTAAATGCATCCAAGTTGATGCAACGTGCATAATCTCGTCCTTCTCTGTGACTGCATAATATTCCATCATGTATATGTATCACATTTTTTTAATGCAGTCCACTTTTGATGGGCAGCATGGTTGTTTTCATGCTTTTGCTATTGTGAATAGTGCTGCAATAAACATGCATGGGCAGACATCTTTTTTATAGAATAATTTGAATCCATCTAGCTATATTCCCAGAAAGGGGGATTGCCGAGTCAATTTGGAAAACAAAAATGCCAATTGTATATCTGACAAAGGAAATAATTTTCTTCTTTTAAAATTATTTGATATCTTTCCAAATTAAAATATTTAATCCAGTTCTTTAAAAAAAACAGAGCAATTGTGAGATTTGGAACTACATCCTTCTATTACCTTAGTTTTTCTTTTTAATTTTAATATGCAGGTAACATTGAATATTTTTATTATCAACTTTTATCATCTGAAAGAATTCAAATACAATACCCAGTCATAGTTTTATCTGTTTATACCTTGCATCATCACAACAAACCTTTTTGTTTATCCTCATAGATCTTTAGTTTGTTCATTTATGTGCATACACACATAATATTCAATATTAATAAATTCCTTTTTTATTCCCCACATTAACATTTTTTTGTTAAAAAATCTCACTCAGAGAGTCATATTTGTGTGTCTTTGATTTTATCCATAAAAGAGAGAAAAGAGAGATGAAGAAACAGAAAAGATAAAAATATTTTGCTAGCATAAATCTAAGATGGCTTACAAGATTTCTGGCTTCTGGTATATTGACACCTCCAAGTTATCATATCAAACATTAATTGGATTGTTCTGTGTTCTGTGAAAAGACTTTATAGATATAATTAAATTTGTGTTAATCTGTTATGCAGAAAAAAATAACAATTTCTGTCCAGGTACTCTTTTTTTATTTCAAATTGAGAAAATTTAAAGGATATTTAAGTGAAACTCTTCTCAACCTGGGTTTCTCTCCCATGTAATAACTTTCTCAGACTATTTTCAATGTACACTTTATAGATTATGATTTAAATGAAAGATAACTATACTTTTGTACTTTTTTAGCCTATTGCTATATATAATAGATAACTGTATAGCAAAACGTAGATCCATTCTTATATTCTTTCCATATATATTCTTTCTAACATATATATCTTATGGGTCCATATATATTCTTTCTAACATATATATCATATGGGTCTTATGCTTTATATGGGTCTTATGCTTTATATAACCAGGCTATAACTATATATTGTGAAAACTATATTTGCTTCCAAATTCTTGCTATCACAAAAAATGCAAAATACGCTTTCTATCGCAAATATTTAAAGTGGAACTAATTATCTTTTTATAGAGTTACTGGGAATTTGAAATATTTGCTGTACCCTGTATCTGAGGTCTCACTTTTCATAGTTTCAATGATCCATGGTTAACCATGGTTTGAAAATATTAAATGGAAACTTCCAGAAATAAATGATTCATAGTTTTAAATTCGGCAATGTTTTGAGTAGCATGATGAAATCTCAATAAGTCTCTCCTGAGATATGAATTCTCCCTTTGTCCAAATGTCTCCATACTGTGTACATTACCTTCTTGTTAGCTACCTAGGCTATCAGATCCACTGCTTGGGTATAGCAATGTTTGTGTTCAAGTAACACTTATTTTACTTAATAATGGCCCTGATGTTCAAGAACAGTGGTGCTGGCAATTTAGATGCTAAAGAAAAGCTATAAAGTACTTCTTTTAAGTGAAAAAATAAGTTTTGACCTGAGAAAGAAAAAAAAATTGTATTCTTAGCTTGCTAAGATCTACTGTAAGCACAAAACCATCTGCAAAATTGTGAAGAAGAAAACAGAAATTCAGGTTACTTCTGTTGTTTCACCTCATACTGCAAAAATTACAACCACAGTGAGAAGACTTTTAGTTCAGATGTAAAAGGCATTAGGTTGTAGGTGGAAGACAAATGTGTCCCGATTGATAACATTTGGGTTCAGTATGTCAATATATCTAAATATAGAAAAGGTAAAGTAAAAACACTGTTTAAAAACGGTACACCTGTCTAGGGCAGCTGTCTCACTGACCAAAGCATATCCATGCGGCAAATTACTGTATTTATAAAAATTAAAAACAATTAATAGGAACATACTTTATGACAAATTAATTGATCTCACATTCAGTAATCTCAAAGTATTATCATTAATAAAAATGAATAAAATATGGCAAATCATCCAATAGGAAAACTAGGCAAAAATATGAAAGATTGTTTAATTGTCTATCCTCACCTATGGGGAATACATTTCAATATTTCCACAAGATGCCTAAAACCCTGGATAGTACCACATTTAATTGTTGTCAATGGAAACATGTTTCTGTTCATGCTGTTCACTCACAAATTTAATACCTTTTCCATCTTAACTAAGCAGTTATCCTGCACTGTGGTCATAGCTTTTGCAGTTAGAGGTACGACAGAGAAACTAACAAATTTCTTTTTCCTGCTCCACAATTTCATAAATAGATTTGTTCTTACTATAGATCTTAGCAGCCCCACCATACATTTTTGTTTCCTTCCCCTGTTTAGAATTTTCACTGAAAGGAAGCTTCTCTTTGGCATTTCCAAATTACCAGCATCACTACTCCTGGACCATTATTAAGTAAAATAAGGGTTATTTGAACAGGAACACTGCTATAGCGCTACAATGATCTGATAACTCAGAAGGCTGCTAAATGACTTGCAGGTGGGTAACATATATGGCTTGCATGCTCTGGACAAAAGATTATTCCTGACCCAGACAAGACAGAGAGAGAGTCCATCATGCTACCCAGAATACTGCTCAATTTAAACTTACAAACTGTTTACTTCTGAAATTTTCCATTTAATATTTTCAAACTGTGGTGACCTCAAGTAACTGAAATCATGGAAGATGAAACTGGATAAGATGGGGACTGCTGTACACTTTTTATATAGTTTTGTATCCTTTATTTTCAAGTTGTTTTTAAAGATAACACAGTGTTTATATTGTCAATATGCTGTCCTGGTAACTAAATTTAGAAATCCAGGCCCAGATATGCTTTTTCAGACATATATTTTTCTCCTAATCTTACTTACAAAACTACAGGGTTTTTAGGCACTGTGGTTAACAACTTTTATTTTTAAAACGTGTTTGTTTCCATAATGTAAATATTAAAATAAATTTGTTTATAAAATAATTTAAATACAAATTCCAATAGGTTTTAATATCAAATAATTTAATCAGTAATAGTACTCTAATCTGTTAATCAAAAGTAGTTATTTCCAGGTTTGTCACTTATCTTCTAATGATTCCAATGAAATAAGAGTGTTTTGTTGTTGTTATTTTTGGGTTTTTTTATTTTTTTGTTTTTTTTGAGTTGGAGTCTCACTCTGTCGCCCAGACTGGAATGCAGTGGTCGCTTCCAAGTAACTGGAACTACAGGTGCGCGCTACCACGCCCGGTTAATTTTTTGATTTATTGTAGAGATGAGGTCTCGCCAAATTGCCCAGGAGGGTCTCGAACCCGCGGGCTCAGGCAATCCACTCACCTCAGCCTCCCAAGGCACGGGATTACAGGCTGAGCCACCGAGCCTGGCTGAAATAAGAGTATTTTAAGGGTTTCTCTACTGCTACATTATTATATAATGGAGAATAAGAGAGATGATGGTATAAATACACTAATACACAGATACTATATCAATATATGAATACAGAGATAATGTCAATGTCAAAATGGCTATCTAGCACTAATATATCAATAGAGAGATACTATATCAATATATCGATAATAATCATATCAATGCTTTCATTATGACCCTACAGAATGTTTAATAAGATTGACCAATAGACACATTTAGTTGTCAAACATTTTGAAGACATATAAGGATTTAAATAAAGTACCAGTGTAATGTTAAAAGATGGAAAAACTTTCTGAGTTTTTGAAAAGTAGCAATAACTCAGTAGTTTGCTAAGTTTGCTATTAATTATTTATTTATATATTTATTTATTCCTTTCTTTCTTAATTAATTAATTAATTTTTACTGTTTTCTGCATCTGATGATTTATGTGGTGTGAACTGTCTCAGAAACTATTCAGCCCAGCCACGATGTGGAGGGGTAGAGCACAAGCTCTTTATTATTTGTATGTACGTCATATATTTCTTCCTTCTAACACTAAACAGTTTTCTTTGACTTAACATCACTGACTCTTTCTTTGAAGAAAGGCATCCATCTTTGTTCTTAGAAAAAAAGTAGTTGTATACGAACACCCTATTTTTCTCTTCAAGTGGCTACTACGTGAGCATGATTTTTCTTTACTTCTTTCTAAGTCATGAAGGTTCAAGCTCAATATTTTCTCTACAGTTTTCTTAGATTTGTTTGACAAAGTTGGATGAAGACTAACCTACCTCTTCCCTTGGGTTTACAGGTTGTACAAATTTTCAGACTTCGTCTAAAAAGCTTTCAACAAATTCTTTTTTTAAACAAAACAAAAACAAAAGTAAGCAGCGTTACGTGTTAGCAACAAATCTGTCTTTATGAGCATCACAATCTGATCCACCAAGTTGCATTCTGTTTTACACTAACATTTAACGGATGTTCGTCTCTAAATATCATAATGGCTCAGAAGATTTGTTGAATTCCTAATAGTATTTACATGTAGGATTAAATAAAATACAATTTCTAGATCGCTTGCATCTAAATTTGGCTCTCTGATGCCTGTAGGTATTTAACATGTTATCCTTAAATCGTATGAGAATAAACTTGTTAAATTTGGTTATTAATTTTATAAATATTCTTTTTGTATCCATATTCATTGTTTAATAAAAAATGATTCTTAATAATAATAAATGAATTATTTAAATATGTGCTTCACAAATCCATTTAGAATGACTATTTTATACATAATTTTGTATAATTCAAAATTATTCTATGATTTATGAGAACTATACATTAAGTTAAATTGTCATTAAATATGTTTTTTGTTTATTTTTCTCCTTCATTTTCTGTTTTGTCTGGTTTTAATTATGTTATGTTATCTAATTTGATTTCCTCTTAATGTATAATTTATACTAAAAAATTTTAAGTGGTTGACCTAGGATTTAAAATATACACTTTATGTTAATCTAAACACACTGTCAAATAAAATCTTATGACTCTGAGTATAGTAGTTATATCACTATTCCTCGCACCTCTTTGTTGTCTTTTATGATTTAACTGTTATTTACTTCACTTATCTACAAGCCTTGATAATTAAGTAATTGTTACTATTATTGTTGTAAAACCAATTATCTTTTAGATCAACTAAGATAAGAATTCTTTTTTTTTTTTTTGCATTGGAGTCTCATTCTGTCACCCAGAATGGAGTGCAGTGGCCACTCCCAGCCACTGCAGCCTCAACCTGCTGGGCTCCGGCGATCCTTCCGCCTCCTTCTAAGTAGCCGGAACTACAGGCACACACTACCACGCCCAGCTAATTTTTATTTATTGTAGAGATGAGGTCTTACCAAGTTGCCCAGGCAGGTCTTGAACCCGCTGGCTCAGGCAATCCACTCACCTCAGCCTCTCAAAGCATGGGATTACAGGCTGAGCCACCAAGACCGGCTGATAAGAATTCTTTAAAATTAACGTAATTTTTTTTTTTCTCCAAGTTGTTGGCAGGAAATTTTTTTCTCCAAGTTTGGTCCTTTCATTTTGTAAATATAAGTTTCTTATGTACACTATTTCCTTTTACCTGTAGAATTTTTAAAAAACATTTCTTACAAGGCAGATCTGCTGGTGATGAATTATTCAGTTCTTGTTGATCTGAAAATGTCTTTATTTTTCATTTACTTTTGAAAGATAATTTTTGCTGGATATATGATTCTGGGTTGACATTTGTTTTCTTTCAACGCTTAAAGACTTTATCCTTTTCTTGCATTATTTCTGGAATGAGAAGCTTATTGTGATTTGTATCCTTTTTTCTCTATAGTTAAGACATATCTGACTTTCATCAAGATTTTCTCTCTGTATTTGATTTTTTACAGTTTGATGATATGCTTAGATGCAAGTGTGTTTGTGTGTGTATGTGTGTGTGTGTGTGTGTGTGCACTTTGTATTCATCATGCTTTTCATTCTCTGAACTTCTTGGATTTGTGGTTTGATGTCTGATACTACTTTTGAAAAGTTCTCAGTCATTATTGCTTCAAGTAATTATTTTGCTTTATTTTCTTTTTCTGGTATTCAGTTATGAAAATTGTCAAGCTTTTGATATTGTTCCAAAGTTCTTGGATGTCTTATTCTGTTTTCCTTATTCTTTTTGCTCTGTTTGAGTTTCAGTTAGAAATTTTATATTGATCTATCAAACTTATTGATTCCTTTCCTCAGTTGTCTTGAAATTTGTTCATGAGCTTAATCTTAGTCCCTTGCTACTGTTATAACAACAACAAAAAGATACCTGAGATTGGGTAATTTATAAAGAATATACATTTTTATCTTTCAATACTGGAAGCTGAATGCCTAGTCTGTGCTTCCAAGAAGGTTCACTGTTGCTGCATTCTCCAGAGAAAATGAACACTGTGTCCTTAGATGGCAGGATGGTGAAAGGGCAAACAGTCCTAGCCAATCCCCATTAGCTCTTTTAAGGTCACTAATCACATTCATGAAAATGGAACTTTTATGACCTAATCACCTACCAAAGTCCCCACCTTTTAATACTGTTGCATTGGGAATTAAGTTTCAAAATGGATTTGGAGTAAACATGCACAAACATTCAAAATATAGCAAGCTTATTAAAGGCACCCTTAATTTCTGTTTACGTGTTTTTTATTTCAACATTTCCTTTGGATTTAAAAAACATTCCTCATCTCTCTGTTCACATTATCTATTTGGTATTGCACATAGTGAATTTTTTCGCAAAATAATGCGAGCTGCTTTTTCTTTTTTCAAAATCATTCAAAATGCTTTTTTAAAAAAAATTTTCTTTCTTTTCTTTGTTTTATGTATGTCTTATAATTTTCTGTTGACAGCTGGACATATTGTATCTGGTAACAGGAACTGTAGCAAATAGGTCCCTAGTGAGAGAATTTGCACTAATTCTGTGGTGTGGACTTTATTGCATGTTTATCAAATCTGTAGGTAGCAGAGAATTCAAATTTTGCTAGTGTTTTTATTTTTGGCTTCAGTCTTGCCTTTGTGGTTTCCCTTTATATTGGTCATCAGAAGGAGTGTTACAGAAATTTATTCTGTAATCCAATGTAACTAAACTGGCTTTTGAAAAGCGTAATCATAAGATTTGGGAAGAGAAGTGTTCTATAATCCTCTGATTACATAGTTTTATTGTGAAAATGTGGGAATATGGCCTTTACAAATTTTCTTGTTTCTTCTTTATAGCTTTTTGTTTTATTATTTAAAAAAATCAAATAACTGATTCATTTCTTGTTGCTTCTACTCTCTTCTCTGGCCACAGTATTCTCTGTCAGTTTCTTTTAAGCTCCCTTCCTCGCTACAATTTTTTTTTTTTTTAATTTTATTTCTACTTAGGTAAAACAGGAAAGCTGAAGGTGTTCAATTGTTGAGTACTTCTGTTTTCACTTGGGATAAAATTTCAATATTAGTCTTTGGTGAATTCTTGACTCCTGATGAGTAGGGATTTGTTAATAAGAAAGAGGTTTAAGGGTTTCATAATGATTATTTTTACCCACCCCCTTCCAGGATCACCAGAAAATCTTTCTCAGATCTTCACCGTGAGAACCTGGTGGGTTTCCTGGAGGGGAAGCACACAAAGTGTCATCCTCACTCCTATCACTGCAACTAATTATAAGGTGATTTTTTTTACTGTCTTATATTCTTTTATTTTGGCTCACAACTAATTATATACACAATTTTAACAGACTAGATTTATTTTTCATGATTACCATACTTCACTCTTCTAATTGATTGATTAGAATGCAACCACTTGCCTAGTTTTCCTAAACCTATTTATGTTTAGAGTATGGCATTCAGTGTATTAGAATAAAAAATTGTTATTATAAATTCATGTAATTCCAGGTCCTGCCAATATTTTTGTGGATTCTTTCCTTAGAATGTGTATATTGTTTTCTTATTTATATTACTGAGCTGATGGGATTCAAGCGTATAAAGGACAGAAAACACTTTGCAGAAAAGAAAAAGAAAAAGAACACTCAACAATTTTTAAAAATACATAAAAAAGCTACACAACTTTTGGCATGTTATCATTTATTATTGTAGTTTACATAATTATATATTTCAAAAGGTCTTTCTCAGATCATTACAGTGGGCAGTTTCTAGAATAAAACATAAAATACACACTTAAGTAATTCATAATATTTTTTCTACTTTTCAGAACTAAAAAATCAAATAAAGATCAAGAAGTCAGCAGAAAGTGAGACAGTGCAGAAGAGAGCAGAGGAGGGAAGAGGGAGGGAGAAATGATCAGTTTCAGAAATGAAACAATATCACTACTGATCCCAAAACATTTAAAAGAGTTAAAATTAAACAACACAAACAACCGTATGTCACACATTTAAAAACTTAGATGAAATGAATAAATTCTCAGAAAGAACGAGACCCAAAACTCATATCAAAAGGGACTGGTAATTTAAATGATGTTGAATTAAAAATTAAAAGCACTACCAAAATAGAAATTTACCAAATAAAGAATTTATCAAAAATAGAAAATTTCCACTCCAGTTAATTTTGCAGGCAAACAGCTAAGATACATTTAAGGAAGGAAAAATAACCATTATATATAATCCCTTCAAAAAAATAGTCAGGGCCCTTTGCAAGTCTTATATGAATCCAACATCACATTGACACATAAACAAACCAAAAAAGTGATAAGAAAAATAAAATACACATTAATACACCTCATGAAACTGGACACAATTTCTAATATTTTTCATTAGCATTTGAATGTAGGCAAATAAAGTAAGTTTTAATTATTATTTTCTCTTCAAGTTTTTGGAAGAATTTGAGAAGAAACAGCATTAGTTTTTTTAAATGTTTAGTAGACTTCAACACTGAAATTATCAGGTCCTGGGCTTTCCTTTGGTAAGTTATGCTTTATTACTGATTCAATCTCCTTACTTTATCATTTGTTTAGATTTTCTATTTCTTCCTGGTTCAATATTGGTCAGTTTTATTTTGCTAGGGATTTATCTATTTTTTCCTAAGTTATCATTTTTTTGGTATATACTTGTGCATATTCGATTCTTGTGATACTTTGTATTTCTGTGATATCAGTTGAAATATCTTCTCTTTCATTTCTGATTTTATTTTATTTTTCATCTTCTCTTCTTTATTCTTAGTCTAGCATTACTGTAATATCAAAACCAGATAATGACACCAGCAATAAAAGAAAATTACAGGCCAATATACCTTTTGAAAATAGATGGCAAAATCAACAACAAAATACTAGCAAATTACATTCAGCAGCAAATCAATTTCAACACATTAAAAGGATCATTTACCGTGATTAAGTGGAATTTATCCATGGGATGCAAGGGTGGTTCAACAAATGCCAATTAATAAATGTAATGCACCATAATAACAAAATGAAAGATACAACTCAGATAATTATTTCAATAGATATATAAAGAGCATTTGACACAAGTCAACTTTCTTTCATGGCATAAACTCTCAACAAATTAGATTTTGTGATAATGTACCTTAGCACCATAAAGTTAATATATGACAAGCTAAAAGGTAACATCAGACTCAATGGTGAAAAGTTAAAAGCCTTTTCTCTGCAATTATGAATAAGATAAAGATATCCACTATCACCATTTCTACTTAATATAATGTTGAAAATTCTAGAAAGAGCAATTAAGAAAGAGAAAGATATATAATGCTTTCAAATTGTAATGAAAAAGTTGAATTGTCCTTGTTTTCACTTGACATAATCTTACATATAGAAAACTATTTAGTTCATCAAAAAACTGTCAGAAATAATGAACCAATATATTAAAGTTGCAGGTTAAAAAATACTCTGGAGCATTTTAAAATACTAACCATAAACTATTTGAAAAAAATAAGGAAATAATCCCGTTTACAATAGCTATAAGAAAGAAAAATCGTAAGAATAAATTTAACTAGGAGATAAAATACATGTATGTACACTGACAACTATAAAATATTGATGAAAGAAATTGAAGAAGATACAAATAAATAGAAAGATGACATTTGTTTATGCATTGGAAGAATTAATATTGTTAAAATATACACAGTAGCCAAAGCAACCAGTAAATTCAATAAAATTCTTGTTAAAACTACAATCATATCTTTTCACAGAAACAGAAAAAGAAGTTCTCACATTTTTATTGAATTACCAAACACTCCAATCAGCTAAAGTCATCTTTAGCAACAAATAAACAAACAATAAAACAAGCCAGAGTCATCATGTACCTAACTTCAACATCTACTACAAATCTATAGTAACCAAGACAGCATGGTACTGGCATAAAAAGAGACACTTAGACACAGTGGAACAAAATCAATAAATCAGAAATAAATTTGTGAATTTACTGTCAATTTCTTTTTGACAAAGTTGCCAAGAACATACAATTGGGAAAGCATGGTCAGAAATGGTATTGGAAAAACTGGATGTCTACATGCAGAAGAATAAAATTAGACTCTCATCTAACACCACATACAAAAATCACCTCAAAATGGATGAAAGATTTAAACATATGACCTAAAATTGTAAAATTCTTAGAAGAAAGTGTAGATAAAAAACTCCATTGAATTAACCTGGACAATAATTTTTTGCATATAAAGCCAAAGCACAGGCAACTAGAGCAAAAATAGACAAATAGAAAACTAAAAGTTTTCTGTACAGCAGAGGAAACAACCAACATTGAAAAGGCAACTTATGGAATGGAAGACAATATTTTAAAGCCATACATCTGATAATGGGCTAATTTTCAAAATGTATAAGGAACACAAGCAGCTCAATTACAAGGGAAAAATTCATTAAAAAATGGGCAAGGACCTTCATAAGCACTACTATCAAAAGAAAAACATGTAAATGTCTAAAGGTATTTTTAAAAATGTTCGACATCACTAATCACTGGGGTAGTGCAAACTGGAACCACAATCAGATTTAAACTAACACCTATTAGCATGGCTGTTATCAAAAAGACTAAATATAAAATGATGAAATCACCTAAAATAGCTGGAATTACTAGCAAATTGATTAATGGTGCCCATATGGTTTTCTGAAGGAAAAAAAAAAACTAAAGCTATCAAGTGTTGGCAAGTATCTGGAGAAAAGAAAACTCTTGCATGTTGTTGGTGGAAATGTAAATTATTGCAGTCATTATGTAAAACAGTATGGAAAATTGTCCAAAAAAATTAAAATAGAGCTACCATATAAATCAGCAATTCTACTTCTGGGAATATAGCCAAAGGAAATGAAATGAGTATCCCAAAGAGATACCTCAACTATTTTTTCATTACATTGTTATTCACAATTGCTAAGATACTGAATTAACTCATGTCTATCAATGGATGCATGAATCCAAGTATCTGACAATAGATAAAGAAAATTCCATTTATAATGGAATACTATTCAATCTTTAAAAAGAAGGAAATTCTGTCATTACTGGTAAAATAAGCGAACTGGGAAGACATTGTATTGAGTGAGATAAACCAGGAACAGAGACAAATATGGCATCATTTCACTTATATGGAGAATCTAAAAGAGTTGAACTCACAGTAATAGAACATAGAATTGTAGTTAGCAGAGCCTGGGGTTAGAGAAAGTTGGAAATATGTTGGTCAAAGATACAAAATTCAATTAGATAGGTGAAATAAATAAAGAGTTATATTGTACATCATTGTAACTATAGTTAACAGCATGTCTTACACTGGAAAATTGTTAGAAAAGTAAATTTTAAGTGTTCTAACTACAAAAAAAAGTATGTGAGATAATACATATGTTAATTAGCTCAATTTAGCCAATTTCACAGTGTATACATATTTTAAAACATCACACTGTATGCAACAAATATAAACACTTTTTCTTTTGTCAATTAAATGATAAATTAAAATATTAAAAATATTAGAAAAAAGTACATATGAAGCTGTGCATGGTGAGACATGCCTATAATTCCAGATACTTGGGAGGTTGGAGTGGGAAGATCATTTAAGCCCAGTCTGGGTGACAGAGCAAGACTCTGTCTCTAAATAAATAAACAATAAAGACAATACGGAATAAATGATTTGGTTTCATCCTGGATATTCAACATTGGTCCAATATTTGAAAATTAATCAGTGTGGTTTTTCCATAATAAAAGACTTATGAAGAAAAAGCAAACAATCATTTTAACACAATTAACAAAATTAAACATTCATTTACTTATTATAAAAATCAAAAGCAAACCTCTCTGCAAACTGAATGGAAGAAAACGTTCTTAAACTAAAAAAAAACAGTGAATATAATACATGCTGGTAAAGACTACTTTTTCTATGATCAGAAGCAAGCCAAGAATGACCTGTCATACCACTTCTATTCAGCATTGTCATGGAAGACTTACTCAGTGCAATATTGCGAGAAAAATAATTAAAAATGATCGGTCTACTTGCCTATTCTATTGGCTAAAATCCTGAGAACTGACAATACTTACAGATGTCGAGGCTGTGGAGCAACAGGAATTTTGGTTTATTACTGGTGGAAACGAACTTTCAGGACAGTCAGAGCAGTTTCTTACAAATGAAATAATATGATCTTACTAAACTTTTGCTATACATTCTAGCAGTTATGTTCCCTAATATTTAGTTTACCCAAATAAGTTGAAAAGTTATGTGCACACAAAACTTGCATGTGAATATTTATAGAAGCTTTATTTATTATTGTTAAAACTTGGAAGGAACTAAGATCTACTTCAGTGGGTGAATGGATAAACAAACTATGGTACGCTCACATAATTGACCTTTATTTAAAGGAAAAAAGAAGTGAACCATCAGTTATGACAGACATTAAAGAACTTTGAATGCATATTACTAAGCGAAATAATCTAATTTGACAAGGCTAAATAAGAGTGTTACATGATTCCAACTGTATGACATTCTGAAAAAGGTGAAACTATGGACACAGGAGTAATATCAGTTGTTGCCAGTGCTTCAAGGGGTGGGAGGGAGGAATGAATGTATGGAGCACAGGGTACTTTCAGAATAGTGAAACTATTCTGTATGATAATGCAATGGCAGATGCATCTTATTGTATATATATGTATGTGTATGTATGGACAAATACATCCATATGTATGTGTGCGTGTGTGTTTCTTCTAACTCTGTCCTCTTAGAGTGCCTTGAAGCAGTGACACCTCAGTAACAAAAAATATACCATGATCCAAATCTTTATTTCTGCATATACTATTGGCTAATGAAAAAGGAACTATCCCTCTTTGAGGGAATAGTTGATGCTAAAGCTAGGGCGGAACAGCCTGAAGCACCATGTAGTGACAGAAAGCAAGGAATAAGGAAAATCTAAAAACAAACAAACTGAAAACACAATGAAAGCATGCCAAAGAAACACAGGAACCAACCTAAAAGTGCAGTCAGTGGACAAAGTTACTACAATTTAATGAAAAAGAGTAATGGTATTGGATTATCAAACGAAGAATAAAAGAAATATTCAAAAGTCTAGACTAATATAAAAAATAGTTCAATAAATAAATAAATGGCAGAGAAGATAAAAATTATCTTAGGCAACAAATATAGCAGTAATGAGATAATTTTTAAAATCACCATTAGAGGCAACCCCCTCAGGTCACCTCCCACTGGGAGCTTTTCTGTCCTCTCAATAGATCTTGTTTTCAAAAAAACAAAAATCACCATTAGAACACCATTACCAAGTAGAATTATAAATTAATTTTTTTCAAAAAGTATGATTTTATTTTGTGAAATTTTGTTTTTTTTACAGCATTTAATATTACTCTAATATAAATAATAACATTTGATAAATATTAATTTGCGTATCATTAAATATTTCATTTCCTTTTATCTAATAATAGTTCAATGGCAGATAGTATTGTATTATTACTTATAGGTTTCCTGATTTTGGTAATCATTAAGTTATACATGAGATATTCTAAATCATATTTCTGAGATTTTTCTACTTTTCTAGCATGTGAATTATAATGTTTTTCTTTTTTTTATTACTAAACATATTTTTTATTTTAAAATTGTGGGGTACAGTTAAGGGTTAAGTATACAAATATGCATCGTTCAGGCACCCTTGTTGATAAAGAGTATCCCCCCATCCCCAGACAGATATTGACTACCATTAATCCTACCTCCCTTCCCCTCCTGCCCCCCCCATAGTTTCCCACCACTGTCAATCCTTTTTTTATAGTATTATGATAGATGTTCAAGGTCCACTAATGAGTGAGAACATGTGATACTCAGATCTTTGTTTCTGTGAGAGATCACTCGGTATTGTAAACTCTAGTTCCATCCAGGTTGCTGCGAAATTCATGCTTTTGTTCTTTTTTTTATGGCTGCATACTATTCCATCGTGTATATGTACCACATTTTTTTAAATCCAGTCCTCTTTTGATGGACAGCATGGTTGGTTCCAGGTTCTTGCTATTGTGAACAATGCTGCGATAAACATATGTGTGCAGGTATCTTTTTTATAGAGTGATTTGTGTTCTTCAGGGTATATTCCCAGAAGCGGGATTGCAGGGTCATATGGCAGGTAGATATTTAGAGCTTTTAGGAATCGCCACACTGCTTTCCATAGAAGTTGCACTAGTTTACACTCCTATCAACAGTGTAGAAGTGTTCCCTTTTCACCACATCCTCTCCAGCATCTGTTATTTTTTGAGTTATTGATAATGGTCATTCTGACTGGAGTTAGGTGGTATCCCAAGTGTAGTTTTAATTTGCATCTCCTTGATGATTAGTGAGGTTGAACATTTCTTCATGTGTCTGTTGGCCGCTCTTGTGTATTTTTTTGTGAAGTGTCTGTTCATATCTTTTGCCCTCTTTGTAATGGGGTTGTTTTTTTTGTTTTGTTTTTGTTTTTTTGCTTTTCAGCACGTTTGAGTTCCTTGTAGATCCAAGATGTTAGGCCTTTGTCAAATACTTTTTCCCAGTCTGTGGGTTGTCTCCCTGCTCTCTTGACGGTTTCTTTGGCTTTGCAGAAGTTTGTCAGTTTAATGAAAACTACAAAACACTGCTCAAAGAAATCAAAGATGACACAAAAAAGTGGGAAAATATCCCATGCTCATGGATTGGAAGACTCAACATTGTGAAGATGTCTATCTTACCTAAGGCAATCTACAGATTTAATGCAATACCCATCAAATTACAAGCAACATTCTTCTCAGAGCTAGAGAAAACAATACAGGAATTCATATGGAAACACAAACGACCAAGAATAGCCAAAACAATCATCAGCAAAAAAAAAAAAAAAAAAAGCAGGAGGTATCACATTACCAGACTTCAAACTTTACTATAAAGCTACAATCATCAAAACAGCTTGATATTGATACAGGAATAGGCATATAGACCAATGGAATAGAACTGAGATTCCAGAAGCAAAATCTCAATTTCTCAACCAACTCATCTTCAACAAAGCCTCCACCACTTACCACTGGGGAGAGGAGAACCTATTCAGTAAATGGTGCTGGGAAAACTGGCTGATCACATGCAGAAGATTCAAACAAGACCCCTATCTATCCCCATACACAAAAATTAACTCTAAATGGATCAGAGACCTAAATACAAAACCTCAAACCATAAGAACCTTAGAAAACGCTGGACACACCCTTATGGAAATTGGAACTGGCATCCAATTCCTGAATAAAACCTGAAATTCATGGGCCGTAAGAGATAATATAATCTTTTTCTTTATTTTAATTTTTAAAAATTTTATTTTAGAATCAAGGTACATGCACAGGTTAGTTATATGAGTGTATTGCATAATGGCGAAGTTTGGAATTCTATTAAACCCATCACCCAAATAATGAATATGGTACCCATCAGGTAGATTTTCAACTCTTTTTCCCTCCCATCCTCCCCGCTTTAGGAATCCCCAGTGTTTGTTGTTCCCATATTTATGTTCTTGTGTCCCCAGTGTTTAGACACACAGGAGTTGGTCAATCTTTCTCTGGAAGCAAAATGAGAGATTCAGAAAAACAGAGGCTAGAGGGTACAGAAACAGGAAAAGGAAAAAGAAAACTGTTTCCCTTGTATCTCTTTAGTATCATATGAATTGATTAATATTTTCTTTTCTCCATCCACCTCATTTTCCATTAGTTGGCTTTCATTTGTCCTAATTAAGTATATCTCCATCTTTAGTCTCCCTTCTCTATAAAAAGTTGACATTCTTTATATGGGCATATGACTTATGTCTATGGTTTTTGAGTTTCCCAGGTGTCAGTGGCTTGAAGTATCACTCGAATTTATTATAACAACCCCTTGTGATAGTCTTTAACTCCATTGACTAAAGAAAAGAGGTTTTGAAATGCAGGTGTGAATGCTATTGTCTCCATGGGCTTTCTAAGAGTGCAACACTTTTTTTCTTTTTTCCTCTTAACTCCTCACTTTTTTCTTTTGTTTTTATTACTATAATCATCACATAGAGTATAAGATTTGGAATCAAGTTTATTTATTGTAAAAGGAAGGGAAAGTGAAACTGCCTTTGTAAAATTAATAAAAGACCACAAGGTTAGAATGCAATACCAAAATTTTGTTAAGATATAAGCATAACTAAAGCATAAGATATTTATTATACTTATTTTATTTTCTCTTTGTCGTTTTCTCTCTCTATGCATATCCTAGCCCCTAAAACTGCCTGCAAAACTGGTGAACTTCTTTATCACACAGGCCTTCTGTAATCCTCAGATAATGCTGACCTCCTTGGTGGTGAATTCTGCTTAGGTATAGGCTTAGTAAAAGATTAACCAGCCATTGTTACCTAGCCTGTTTCCCAAATTGCTTATTGTTCAAGAGTCATGTAGTTAGTCTCAAGATTTGTAACTCTCCCAATTTCTCCTACAACATCACTACTGTGAAACCTGAGAGTGGTGTTTGAGATAATTTTTAGACTCCGCATTCTAATAGACTATCAGATGCCAGTCAGACCAGTGACCTGTGACCCCTATCCAGAAACTGGCTTGGCATATAAAGATAACCTTAACATGTTTATGATTTCATCCTTAACCAGTCACCAGTTCCAATTCCCTAGCCCCCTGCCAGTAGTTACCCTTAAAATCTTAGCCTCTGAGAAGGAAAATTCTCCAGAAGGTGAATTTAAGAAATATTTCCCATCTTCTTGCTTAACTGTCTTGCATTTAATAAACTCTCTCTGTACTGCAATGACTGCTGTCATAGTGCATTGGATTTTCTGTGCAGTGGGCAAAAAACTCAACAGGCATTACTAAAATTCTAGGAAAAATATATAGCTATCATTTGTCATTCTGATAACTTATAAGCCATCCATTTGATTCCACTATAGTTCTGCAGATACTGTGTCTTCAACATGATACTTGCATCAGTTTGTTTTGTATTGCTGTAAAGAAATACCTGAGGCTAGGTAATTTTTTATTTTTTAGAAAGCAGGATGTATTTAGAGGACAGAAAAGCTCCCACAGTGGGAGGGGACCCGAAGAGGCTAGGTAATTTATAAGAAAAAAAGTTTATTTTGGTTCACAGTTCTGCATGGCACCAGCATCTGCAAGGCTCTGGTGAAGCCTCAGAAAGCTTGCAATTATGACAGAACATGGAGAGGGAACAGGCATATCACATAGTGACAGCAGCAACAAGAGAGGGAGGTGTCAGTCTCTTTTAAACAACCAACTGCACATGACCTAATACAATTAGAACCCACTCATTACCACAAGCATGGCACTAAGCCAAGCATGAGTTATCTGCCCTTATGATCCGATAACCTCCCACTAGGTCCTACTTCCAGCATTGGGGATCACAATTCAGCATGAGATTTGGAGGGGACAACCATTCAAATTATATCAGCAGTATAGTTTTTTGGCACCCAGTTATAATTTATTTCTCACAGAGATCAAAAGTCACATATAATTTACAATCATTAGCACACTGAACAGCCTAGAATCACCCTTCTCTCAAACACCAAATCTCTATGTATTCATATCCTAATAATTGTTTATTTAACTAAAATTGTGTTCTTTCATTTGTTACACTTATCTGAGGCTTCAACATATTTCTGGTACATTGTGAGTTGCTGGGCTGAAAGGCAAATTCAGACAAAATATACACAGAGTAAGTGTCTGTGACCTTATAGATTTTCCAGATTGCAGCACAGGTGACAAATTGAAGTCTTAGGATGAGAATTTATCTTGAAGACATATTCAATTTGACTTTCAACAGGTCCCCATCCTTTTTATTAGGAAGGATGTGAATGTCTTTTGAGACACTTCTCAAAAATGCATTTCTCCCTTAGATGGTATGTGTCGACTAGTTTTGTTCCACAAACTGTACAATTCTTTGATTTTATGCGTGGACTTTCTGGGGTTGTAATTATTTGATTTTACAATCTTACAACCTATAGTCTCTTAGAAGATGAAAAATTCAAACAAATAATAAATTAATGAGAAATTCTAACGATTATGAGCATCTCAAAGGAAAAGTCACTGGTGCTATGAAGATGATACCAGATGTGTCACAGAAGATTTCTTTGAGTACAAAATGTTGTAAGTTTATATTTGAATTTGTGTGTGGTGTTTCTTGGGCAGATCGAGAGTTTGAAGAAGAGCAATAGGAACAGAGTAAATAAGTAAAAATTCTTACGCAAGGATTTTCAAAGTGTGGACTGTGAACCTTTGAAAGGTCTCTGATATCCTTTCAGGGAGTTTGTGATGCCAAAATTATGATGATTCACTGTGTTGAGATTTGCAGTGATCATGCAAAGGCAATAGCAGGAAATACTGTTAGAACCATAGCATATATCAAGACAGGGCACCAAATTGTATTTTTGTGTTTTATTCTTTACTTTCACACACTTGTTGAAAATAAAAATGCCTTTTTAAATTCACAACGTTAAAAAAAGAAAATGTAAAACCAGTGGGTACTTATATATTCAATAAAAAATAAAAAATAAACATAGTGGCTTACATAAAAAAATTCATAATGTCCTTAGTAAAAAAGGAAAATTTTTAAAATTTATTATTATTATCATTATTACTTTAATTTTCTTTTTTTTAAAGATGTGGGGTACAATTCAGGGTTAAGTATACAAATGTTCATTTTGCAGGTACCCTTGTTGATTAGGTGTGCACCCTCCGCCATGGCAGAATTCCACTACTGCCAATCCTATCCTCACCTCTGGCAGTTGCCCACTACTGCCAATCCTTTTATGTATAGTGTTACGATAATTGTTCAAGATCCACTTATGCGTGAGAACATGTGGTACTCAGCCGTTTGTTTATGTGATAGATCAAATTCATTATATAATAGTGCTTCAGTACCTGTCTTTTTGTTATTCTGTGTAACAAGATGGGACTATTTATAAAGCACCTCTGTTGAAAGTACAATGCTTGTGTAGCACAAGGGTACATCCATGATTATTTGGGTTGTGAGTGGAAGCAGCTACATGTTACATGGAATTTCATTTTCAATTACAAGCAACAATATGCCTAAAATAAGATGGACATGGTTGGTGAGGGACAGATCATAAAGGGTCTTTTGGCTGCATTAGAGATTGTGCTGCTTACCATAAAAATAGACAGAAGCCATTTTAGGAACAAAGCATACACTTAATTGACCAATTTTACTTTAAATAAATTATTATTATTATTATTTTTTTTCTTTCTTAGCTTTTTTTTTTTTTTACCACAAGAAAATGACTGACAGTGGTGGGAAACGATGGGGGGGTGGGAGGGATAGGGGAAGCAATTAATGGCAGTAAATACCTGTCTGGGGATGGGGGGGCACTTCTTACAAACAAGGGTGCCTGAACGAGACATATTTGTGTACCTAACCCTTAAATGTACCCCTCAATATCACAATAAAAAAAAAAAAAAAAAAAGTATTTTTTTTCACTTGGCTTCCAGAAAGCAACATTCTTCTGTATTTCCTGCCAACTCTCTGGCTACTCCCTGTTGGTCGCTCTTGTTGGTTTCTTTTCATCACTCCAACATCTGGAGTTCTTTCTCCCGCCAATCTCATCCTCTTCTGAATCTGTAATTACTCCCTTGGTGACATCCCCCAGTCTCATGAGTTTAAACACCATCTATCTGCAACCTCACAGATTTATATCTCCAATTAAATCTGCTCTCAGAACCCCAGAACTTTACATCCAGCCATCTCTGCATTTCATCTGCATCTCAACTTTACGTCCAAAACGGAATTCCTAATCTCTGACTTTGTCCCTAAAACTGTTCCCCACCGCAAGTCTTCCCTGTTTCAATTAACGCCAACTCCAAAATCCATGGAATGAGCCTTGTTTTCTCTTTCACACACCCATGTTTGAAAGCTGTCAGCTATTTCCTTAGATCCGCCTTCAAAATATACCCTGGACCAAACTATTTCTCACCACCTCTTCCCTAGCTCAAGGAGGCTTGATAAGTCTTTTGTAGATTCGTTCGGTGACCTCTGGATTGGTCTTTCTGCCTCTGTCCTTGCCCTTTTGCCCTTTGTGGTCTCTTTGCCATCCAGCAGCCAGTGGGATTCAGTTCAATCTAAGTTCTATTATGTTTCCTCTTTGCTTCCATGCCCTCGTGGTTTCCCCAGTTACTTGTAGTGGAAACGACCCTGTGACTACCTATTTAAACTTAGAATCCTCCATCCACTCTTCTCTCTTTTTGGCCTCCTTTCTTGCCATATTTTTTGTTTACCCTCTTATTTACTTCCATTTATTACCATCTGATAGCAAATATTTTGCTTATTATTTGTTATCTGTCTCCCCCTAGCAGAAGAGGAATTGCTTGAGGGTGAGGATTTTTCTTAGTTCTGTTCACTACTGATTCTGTCCTCAGTACCTGGAACAGGATCAGAGTAGATGATAAACAAATATTTATTAAATGAATGAATGAGTGAGAGAATTCATATCTTCCTACTCCCAGTTCAAGAATTTATCCACTATGCTATACAAACTCGTCACCCCTATGTTGAAACAGCAAGACAACTGGAGCGTTATGCTTTTTTGTTATTTTATAAATGGCTTTCTAGATCATTTTTCTTCACAACACATGTAGTATTTCAACCTTCACTGTAGCTCATTCTCCAAGTCACCAAATTCTGATTTGTAATTGAGTGTTAACATGTCTGAATTAAATAAATAAAAATAGTAACACAGAACTACATGCAAAGTGCTTCTTTGGGGTGCAGAGATACACAGAACTGAGTCAGAATGTTTCCGCTGCCAGTATCGCAGACTTGCAGTTCGTCTGCAGGCAGTGGGGTATGGACTGGACTGAGCCATATTTTTGTGCACTGTGTTTTTGCTAACTGCCAGCATGGTCCAGACATGTGTCACAAGCACTTAAAGGACAGACTGTGATCAATTAGAATACCTAACCTCAATGTGACCTTCATTTTAGCTAATTACATGTTGATTGCTACTAATCAGCACTCTATTCGAAGTGAACGAATTGGTCTGATAGAGAGAGAAAGTACAGAGCTGTTGCTGTATTGTTTTTAAATAGCTCATTTGTGTCTAGAATGAAATTTGATATGTTTCTCTTTAAGAAACCACTTTTTACCCTTTTAATTGCTTTCTTTTATGTGTTGCAAACACAGCACTTTTACATGGGTGATGTACATTGTGTGTGTGTGTGTGTGTGTGTGTGTGTTTATAAATGCAGAATCTTCATGGTCTCTACTCGGTAGTACCCACCATTATTTAAAATCTGTGAAAACCTTCGTGCTTTCAGCATACACTTTTATGATCTGCTTAAATGTATCTGATAGGAGAAGTAGTTCAGCTGTTTTTCAATGTCATATGAATACATGGTTAAAGTCTATAAAGTGTCTCCTAATTGGTTAAGGGATTATTCAGCTTAGCTCCAATCAGAGTAAACTTTCAACATTTATATTGATAATACCCTTAACCTTCTCCCCAAAAATGTAGGTATGCTGCATGTTGTGAATGTCCCTAAATATTTCTTCAACTTTTTTAGAAAGATAACTATGAGACCTCCACCAATATTTCCTCTAAAGAAGTGTGAGTGTGTGTGCGTGCATGCGTGTCTATGGATGAGAGACCGAGAAAGAGAAAATTCATATGCTGGTGTGAATACAGAGACAGACTGTTCACCCTGTGAAAACTTCTAGAAGAAATTGAACTGCTGCTGCTGTGAAACAATACTAGCTGTGAGATTTGAGGCATCCGTTTGGTCATTTTCCAGCGAACTTGACTGTGGGGTCAACGCCAAGTGCTCTTGTGTGCAGCCGAAACATGACCCAAAAGATGGAAAAGAAATCTCAGCTGAGCAGCAGTGTTTTTCCCTAACTGCCAGTGAGGCTTGAGCTACAGATTGGCCAGTGAGAACATTACCCAAGTACAGTCGGGAGAGGGAGCATGTGAGGGCAGAGGAAGATTTCAGAAGGAGGAACTGACGGGGATGGAGAGACTTGCAAGGATTGAGCACGGCTCTCATGCCTTCATCTGACATTTCTTTTTAGATTATAAACAAAAACAAAACCAATAGTGTGTGTCTTCTCTGATCCTGCCCTCTCTCTGTGGAGTTACTAATTGGATTTCTGTCACTCTATGATGGCTCCATGAACTAGCACAGTGATCTGGTTTGGCACTGTTAGGCCCCTAAAGTTCACTGATGTAAAATAATTGCATAGACGACCTCTCTGCCCACATCTGGATGGCGTTGGTAAATGATTGTAATAGTGATTGATAACTGCTAATAGTCCTAATTTTGTTCATTACTTAGGGTGATAACACCCCAATTACACTTTGAGAATTGTCATTGAGAATTCACCGGCACTGGTAATTACGAGTGACATAAGTTTTCAATATTCAGAATATTTTTAATCACCATTTTATTCATATGCAGGAAGGGAAGCAAGGTTCTAACTCTGAATATGCATAAACTATACAGACAAAGTTAATCTTAAATTATAGCCTTATCTTCTGAGTCTGAAAATCATATTTTATTAAAAGTCCATCATTGCCCCATGGCAGTGGTCACACAAATTGATACATGTAACAAAATTGCACAGAATCACTCATGTACACAAGCACACACACATGAGTGAACGTTAAACTGGAGAAATCTGAATAAGATTTGTGGATTATAACTGTCTAGTCCATGTGGGGTCACCATAAAGAATAGTTTATGGCTGGGTAGTTTACAAAGAAACAAGGTTTGCCTGGCTCGTGGTTTTGTAGGCTGTGCAGAAAGCATGGCGTCTGCATCTACTTCTGCTGAGGGTTTCAGGCTGTTTCCACTCATGGGGAAACCCAGAGTAGCACCCGTGTGTGTAAGATCACATGGCAAGAGAGGACGCAAGGTGGCAAGGGGTGCTCAGCTCTTATCAACGGTCAGTTCTGAGGAAGCTGACAGACTGAGAACGCCCTCGTTACCATGAGGACAGCACCAAACTATTCAGGAGGGGTCCACCCCATGAACCTGGTCACCCCCCATTGAGTTCCACCTTCAACACCGGGGATCACATTTTAACATGAGGCTTGGAGTGACAGATATCCAGATGATAGCAGGAAGAATATAAGTTTCCTGGTAGTGGTATTGTGTTATAGTTACGCAAGTTATTACTTTTGAGGGAAACAGAGCAAAAGAAATGTGCCCTCTCTACTATTTCTCACAACTGCATGTGTGTCTGCAATCATCTCAGAATCAAAAGTTAAAAATAAGTCTATCACTGTGCAAGATCTTGGTTTTTTTGTTTTTTGTCTGTTTTTTGAGTCAGAGTCTCACTCTGTCACCCAGGCTGGAGTGTGGTGGCAACCTCACGGCCACCGCAGCCTCAACCTGCTGGGCTCAGGCAATCCTCCCGCCTTAGCCTTTCAAGTAGCTGGAACTACAGGCATGTGCCACCATGCCCAACTAATTTTTTTTTTTTTGAGTTGTAGTTGGAGTCTCACTCCTTTGCCCAGGCTGGAGTGCAGGGGCACACATGCTCATGGCCACCCCAGCGTCGACCTGCTGGGCTCCGGCGATCCTTCCGCCTCAGCCTTCCAAGTAGCCAGAACTACAGGCGTGCTACCATGCCCTGCTATTTTGTATTTTATTGTAAAGATGAGGTCTCACCAAGTTGCCCGGGCAGGTCTCAAACCCTCGGGCTCAGGCAATCCACTCCCCTCGGCCTCCCAAAGTGTTGGGATGACAGGGTGAGCCACCGAGCCTGGCCTAATTTTTTGATGTACTGTAGAGACAAGGTCTCGCCAAGTTGCCCAGGCTGGTCTTGAATCCCTGGGCTCAGGCAATCTGCTCACCTGGGCTTCCCAAGTGCTAGGGTTGTAGACATGGGCCACCGCTCCTGGCCAAAGCTCTTGTTATTTTAACACAATGTCTACATCACAAAGCCAGAGAGTAGAGACTGGTACCTAGTGCATGAAGCTTTGTATTTTTACAAGACTAGAAAACTGGTTTAGGCTTTTTAAAATGGAAAACAGTGTGTTGCTTTCTATTGTAGTGAATAATTTCGAAGTCTAACCTTAAAGATGTTTCCTGGTTTGTTCAACTGAATTCAGCTCCCATCACTATGTTCCTTCACAGATCTGTGTCTCCAGGTGCCCAGAAAAGTTTCTAACCTATATGGAAATGCAACTTTTGTACACAAAAGACAAAAGCTACTGGGAAGACTACCGTCAGTTTTGCAAGACCACTGCTGAACCCGTGAAGGTATGTGTGTGTTTAAGCCTAAAACTAGAGAGTAATTTAACGTTTGCTCACGTCTCAAGTGTAACACGAGCATTTGCTGCTGGACAAGCTCCCAAATCTTCTAGGAAATGATTACTAAAGGCAACATTCCATTAAAACAGAAATGCACATGTACATTCGTAAAAACACACACCAGATATAGCATGTCATTTTGTGGGCTTGCAGCATTGCGAAAGACTCTTAAGTCTGGTAAGTTAGATTCAACTATTCCCTGACACCAATAAATTCTCTACCTGGAGGGATTTTTTTGCTCTAGATCTAGGAGTTAATGCCATTTGCAGTCACCATTTCATTAACGTGGTGATGAAGCCCGTGGCAACTTAGTAACAAATGAAATTTTACTTCCAAGCCCAGCTTGATAACAGTTCATTTTCAAAACCCCAAGTCCCAGCCTAGGTTTAATATTTCTAAGAGAATTCTAAATCATCATTATGTCAAGTCATGTTAATGGTTTTCAAACGAGAGAAGAGGCTGCCTTTCCAGGACAAAAAAAAAAAAAAAAAAAAAAAAAAGGAAGGATTTGAGACTCTGGATGTGGCTAAAACAATGATACGCGCCTTCAAAAGTGTGCCTGGGTTTCAGAGTCTGGTTTTATTATTGTTGATTTGATTGAATCACAGCTAGGGCATGATTGCCATTCTTATGGGAAGTAATTTGGAACAGCGGGATTATCATGGAGCTGAGTTCTTAAAGGACAGCGTCTTGTTGCTGACAGCAAAAGTAGCCATGGCCTAGCCTTTGAGGTGCTAACACGCTCTTCCTTTTGTTCTAGCCTCTCCCGCAACTTTTACTGGATGATGACTGCCCGGCGGCAATTTTTCCAAGCAGACCTTGTGAGTGGTAATTACTTCGCTTTAGAACCATATAGTCACTCAGTATTATAGATTCTAGTTCCAAGTTGCTGCCAAATTCATGATTTTGTTCTTTTTTATGGCTGCGTAGTATTCTATCATCATAAAAAATACTGATTATAAAAATAAATAAATAAAGAATGCATATTATAAAGAATGGGTATATTATAAAAATGCATATTATAAAGAATGAATATGCATTCATTCATATACATATTCACGATATATGCAAAACACGTGAGTCTTGCGGGGGGGAGATGTAAAGCAATGAAAAAATTTTTCACATCAAAAAAAAAAAAAAAGAACCATACGGTCTATCAGGAAGAGACTTAAGTTCCCTGACGTCACAGCTGTGAAACTGAGGCCGAGAATGGTCCTACTCCTGGCCCAGGGCCCAAGAGTTGATGAGGAGGCGCGTAAAGGCTCACGCCCATCTCCTAACTCAAGTCGGGGATGTTTTGACCAGAGCGCTCTGATTGGGGGAGTTTGGCAACCTATACGCATAAGAGAATGATCAAAAATCGATTTTTTAACAGCTTGGACATACGATTCTTTGGTGCTTTACAGACACATGTGAGCACACACACAGACACATTCCTACCCACCCATTCCTGAATTTAGCCAAAAACTTTGCTCACAGATTGATTGGGGGGTGGGACATATAGTTGTCTTTATCATTTGAAATACTTATATATCTCCTGAAGGAATTAATATATTATTTCTTTAAAATTGTAAACTTCATTTAAAGCATTACTCTGTTTAGAAGAAAATAATCACTTTTTCCTATTTTATGAATGTAATCCTAATGACAGAGAAAGATCTTTATGTAAAAATGTCCATCACAATGTTTGTTAAAAGTAACCAAAAAAAAAAAGAAAAGAGAAACACGTTAATATACACTTCTATTCTAATATTATATTTAATAATTCTAATAATTCGTATTTTAGAGTTATTAAATGTATTAGAATAACATACACATATATGTTATAATATTACATAAAATACAAACTCTTATAATCCTATAGTAATAAGCATGTCAGTTAAAATAAACCAAAAAAATTCTAGGAAAAGATTGGAAAGAAATACATCAAAATATTAAGTGATTGTTTTGAGAGTAGCAAAACTTGGGGCAATTTCTTCCTTTTTCTGAAAGACAATAGTCAGTTTGAGTAGAGAGTCAAATACCATTGAGGTAACTATCACCAAACACGTCTTAAATATTCCCATCACTCTTCTTGGGTCATAAAGGACCCTGAAGCAAAGATATTGGTCCCACAAACACCAGAATTTACCAGCGAGCCCTTGGCAAAGAAGTGTCTGTGGCCAAAATTACTGTTATAATTTTTAACATTGTCTCCCCTAGTTTTTTCATTTAAACAGTTTTTTTTTTTGGTGAGGCTGGAAGTGGTCATTCCAAAGCTATCAAAAGAGGCCTACACTTTGTAGACTTTCTGAGAAGAGTCAAGCCACTGTTCGGTCTCTATGTTCCTATTTTCATTAGAATCTTTGTCGCTTTGCAAACCTATTTCTAAAAATATTTCAAAATCCCAGTCTGAAAGGAAGAAGTAAGGAAAATCAGAAACAAGCCAGTTTCAAATTTTTGTCTTCTAAGAAGCCTCACCGATTCACGGGGGTTCATACAAAAATATGCAAGCCACTGATGTAGGGAAAGGGAGAAACATGTCTTTCTAAAGCCTTTCCCGATTTCCTAGCTCCACTGAACTCTTGACCACCCGGCCCAGCTTCTGTGGCACCCACGACACAGCTGGCTCCCTCCAGCTCTTCCATTCCCCTCCCGCCTGTGGCAGATTCCATAGGTGGCCTCTCAATCCAGTAAGGTTTCTGCCCCCACTGCTCCACGGGAATTGTCCTCCCGGTGATCCCAAAGACCTCCCAATTGTCAAAACCGTCAGATATTTGTCACTCTCCATCCTGCTTAAACTCAGCACCCAGCACGGTGATTGGCACGTAGTGGAAATCATAAGACGTGCTGGCCCACGAGTTAGCTTTTCTGAGACATCCCTGCCTTGCTGAAACTCTCATCTCTCAGCCGGGCCGGCTCACACAGCCAGATTCTCTCCTGCTCTTTCTTCTTTCTGAGTACTTTTTCCCCTTTTGCTCCTTCAATATGAGTGTTCCCATCTAGAGGGCCCCCTGATCTTACTCCGCATATATTTTTAGGCACTCTCACACAATCTGTTAGCTTCCATCGCTAAATATGTTTATGACATAAAGAGTTGAGAAAAAAAGGAAGATACAAAACTATACACATCCTTCCACTCACAGGGAACTACAGAAACATTTTGGTGAATTTCCTTCCGGTCTTTCTTCTGCAAAAGAAATTCCCTTTTGCGGGGAGGGGCTGGGGTCAAAATCATACAATGCTTTCCCCTTGTTTCTCTCTTTCAATATTTCTTATTTACTTTTATAAATTCTTTAACGAGTAAATTTTATTAGGGGGATTCTATCCCACTGGGTACTATCTTTAATCTCCTGTTAGGAGGGGTGCGGTTGATGGCAGTGTCTCCCTCACTAGACGGTGAGGGACGATTCTTTATTCATTTCTGCTTCCAATGTACATTTTTTTTCTTGTGTGATTCAACCAAACTGTGCTTGTAAGGGCAGGGATTAAGTCTTATGCTTTTATACCTGTTCTCTCTTTGGTGACCTTGGTGACCAATGATTTATTTTCACTCTTCGGCATAAAAATTATAAAAATTTA
>CAUYQG010050658.1:0-16789 GCA_963574415.1 Tarsius wallacei | reverse complement strand
GACATCCCAAGGGCAGCCTTTTCTCTTTTGTTTACTGTTTTTTTTTTTTTTTTGAGTTGGAGTCTCAATCTGTCACCCAGACTGGAGTGCAGTGGCCACTCCTGGCCACTGCAGCCTCGACCTGCTGGGCTCTGGAGATCCTTCTGCCTCAGCCTTCCAAGTAGCTGGAACTACAGGCGCGCACTACCACGCCCGGCTGATTTTTTTATTTATTGTAGAGATGAGGTCTCGCCAAGTTGCCCAGGTGGGTCTCGAACCCGCGGGCTCAGGCAATCCACTCACCTCAGCCTCCCAAAGCACGGGATTACAGGCTGAGCCACCAAGCCCGGCTTGTTTACTGTTTTTTAACCCAGTCCTTAAAACAGTACCTGACACAGAATGGGCACTCAAGTACTTGTTGAATGACTGAGTGTTGGCATGAGTGACACTGGAGCATCCCTCCTCCACTACAACCACACATGATCCTCCATGATCATGAAGCCTTGGTCTCATTGGTAACTAAGGTTGGGTGCCCTGGCCAGGGTGGCTGAGGGTAGGAGGCCTGAGCTGGGAGGAGCGGGATGAGCCAGTGAGGGGGCTCAGGTATCTTCTGACTCCTATCTTGGGATTCTTGCCTAAAAAGGGCTTTGTTTTCTCACTGCTTATCTGGGTCTGAACGTGAGGAAATAGGTAACTCAGGCCCATATGCAGAAGGACTTCCCAGTAGGGAGGTCTGGTTCACTTGGAGAGTGGGCCCTGCTGTGATAGTTCACTTATAGGGATGCCACACCAGGCCATAGAAAGATGCAGGCCTCCAAGTCAGACACTGAATGCTACTGGGGTAATTAGCATTGTATTCACAGTGCAGGGTAGGATGCCAACACTGCATCTACTGCCTATTGTCTGTGGGACCTGAGAAGGCCGTTGACACTTGCTGGGCCTCAGTTTGCTTACTGAGAAAGACACCATGCTCAACTCTTGTATAAACTAAAAATAAATATCTAAAAATGCAAAATGTACAAGTCTCTGGAGATGGCAGGCATTGAAGGTCAGCGTTTCCTCTTCCTGGGTGAGTTTTCTACTACTCTAGGCTTCAGCTCCCTTCTGTGGGCCTTCTGCTGAGTTTAGAAGGGTAATATAATCATAATCAAGAAAGTATACAAAACACCCCTTTTCTTAGGAAAAAGACCCAAACAGTATAATTAAAATGGCCAGATGTGCTGCATTATAAATGTTCCCTCCCTTCCTTTTACTATGTGAGGTGAATAGTAGTGTGGCTCCTTCAGAACAGCCAATGAGCTCTTTTTGCCTCATTTTTTTTGGGGGGGGGGGGGTTTGTTTTGTTTTTTTTGAGTTGGAGTCTCACTCTGTCGCCTAGACTGGAGCGCAGCCACTGTAGCCTTGACGTGCTGGGCTCCGGTGATCCTTCCGCCTCAGCCTTCCAAGTAGCTGGAACTACAGGCGTGCGCTACCACGCCCGGATAATTTTTTGATTTATTGTAGAGATGAGTTCTCGCCAAGTTGCCCAGGCAGGTCTCGAACCCACGGGCTCAGGCAATTCACTCACCTCAGCCTCCCAAAGCGCGGGATTACAGGCTAAACCACTGAGCCTGGCTGCCTCATTTTTATGAAGTCTTCAAAGACATCACTATGTTGGCCTCAAATGTTAAGTCTTAATGGTGTCTGGTACAGGCTGAGTGAGTGATAGTGACTTTCAGGGGCCAGCCCAGCCCTGTGAGTGGCAGGGGAAACAGCCTGATGTCAGCATCAGCTGCGGTCCCCACACCTAGTGGAGAAGGACTGCACTGCTCCTTGAGAGGGATGCAGGACTGGTTCTATCCAGAGATCGGGCAAAGAGGTACAGATGGAGAGAGATCAGAAGAACCCACACAATGACCAGGCTTGAAAATGCGTCATGGTCACTCCTTAGGGCAAGTCATTCTTTAATGTATTTTGATCCATGATGCCTTTTGAGGATCTAACTAAAAACTATGGACCCCTCTCTTCAGAAAGATGTTCCAACCCACAAACACACAAAATTTTGCCTCCTGTAAGTTAAAAAAATGCCCAAATCCACTGGGATCCGCCAAGTCAAGTATTATGCCTTGGGGAGTAGGGAGAGCTGAGGGGCTGAGGGGACAGAATGAGGACAGGAGACATCCAGCTGGGTGCAGCACCAGCCAAGAAAAGGTGAAAAAGTGCAGAAAGGTGACAGGGGAGCAGTCAAGGAGACCACAGTCCTTTACTATTTGCCAGGAGGTGGCTCTTGATGGAAAAATAAAGCAGAACATGACTACAAGCCCAGTTGGCATTCAGGACACTAATATATCTTCAAGTACAGCAACCAGGAAAGAAGTAGGGAGGTGGAGTTGTACTTTTTCCCTCTGAAAATAAAACCAAACAAAACCCAACGGACTGAGGGCAGTCCTGTTATCTCAACTGGTCCCTTCTATCACTTTTCTAGCTCTTCTTCCAATTTGGAGCCTGCCTTTGAAGGAACTAGAGATGAATAATGACGGTCATCAAGATTACTAGAGAGAGCAAGAGAATCTTTCAGCAGACCTCTGGGCAAATAAAGCCTTTTAAGTTGCAGAACAAATTCCCCAAACCTTAAAAAAAATTCCCAAATGTATTCGGTGGGGAAAAAAGGAAATATCATCTTGAAAACAAATCTGGAAAAGATGCTGACATTTTGCAGATAAGGGAAATGAATTGGTCTCCTGCCTTGGGTTAGCCATGTAAATAGGCTTGTAAAGAGGCTGGGGCATCCTCAAAGCAGATAACCTCATTAGCTGGCTGGGCTTCCTCACAGCTTGGTGGGAATCAGCTTGAGTTCCAAATCAGCAGAGGGGCTGGGACAGATAGTCTTCCAGGGTAAAGTTCCTAGAAACACTATCTTTTCAAGTGCTGCACCTGTACAGAAAGAAGCAGAACTCTGACCTGGGTGTGTGACAGCCCAGTGAGGAGAGACTCACACAGGCATAGGCAGACGTAGCAGCTCCAGAGCCTCAAAACATGGTCCCAGGGACTTCTTCACTGACCATAAACTTGAACCCATCAAATCTGCTTCCTTAGATTCAGAGCCCCCGTGGCACACATGTACACAATGTTGGACGATTTCAGCTTTACTTTTAGCTACTCACAATTTAATGTGTTGCCATTGTGTGTGTGTGTGTGTGTGTGTGTGTGTGTGTGTGTGTTTTAAAGACGTCTTTTCCCACTGTCGCCCATTCATTACGTGGCATGGATTTCAGCTTTGAGATCAGGAAATGGAATTATAAAATACAGAATCGGGACAAAGAGCCCACATCTTGTGGAAAGGCAGTGAAACAGGTTAGGATTTTAGAACCTGAGTGATCACATTTGGGTGTGAGAAGATAAAGCTGGTCTTCAAGGTGCCTTATTTGGGCACTGGTTTTTGACGTGTCACTAATGGTTATTAACCAGGTATTCAAGGACAAGAAACTGCTTTCCCAAAACTACCTCTTTAGACACTTTCAGGCAAGCACCAAATACAGAGAAAAGGCACTGGATTGTGAGTCCCAGGATGGGACTCGCCCTGGCTCAGTCCTAAAAGAGCCAGGGAGTCCACGCAGTATGCTTTTCTGTTCTGAACGCCCTCAGTTTCCTCATCTGTAAAATGATTCCTCATCTAAACCATCACGAGTTTCCTTCAACTTATGAGTCTCCAGTTTCACACTCCTCAGGGAGGTGAGAAAAAACAAGTCACAAATGCACTTCCTACATTTCTTTAGGACATATCCTGATTCCTCACAGCTTGGCATTGCTTCTCCCTAACATGGAAACTCTGCTGAGACCTGGCAGGCCGGCTCCTTCTCCCACCCATCTCCTCCCCTCCCTCGGATATATTATTATCACTGTTATCTTTTGGCAGAGGTGGCCCTGTCCTCTCTACCCACAAACTCAGCCCCAACTCACCTCCTCGAGGAAGAAGTCTCCCCACATGGGCCCCACTCTGCTCCCTCCTCATCACCGTCCAGACCCAAGCTGGGTCTGTTGGTCTGCTGTGCCAGCACTGACACTTGTTTATTGCGGCTTGTAAAATACTTTGTAGTCATTTTCCTGTGGGTGTGTCTTTTCTCCTGCTCTGTGCCCCAGTTGCCCTGCTCAGAAGGTTCTGGGTGTGGAGGGGCAGGACTGGAGGGAGATGAGAAGGTGAGCAGCAGCTCCTCCTGGGCAGGGGTGGGGTGCAGAAAGAGGCCATGAAGGTGATCAAGTAGACCTGCCACTTTCTATCCTGTCTCATTTTTTTTTTTTTTTCAAAAGATAAGTTGACATCCAAAATGAACGCCTCAGATAGGGAGTGCAGTGTTGGGACAGTTTCTTTCAAATATGGTTGACAAGGAAGGGGCTGAGAAATGGGACCTTAAGGTATGGGTGGTGGTGACGGGTGGGCATGACCTACCATCCACAGTGACTTGGCAGGAGCACTCAGCCTGGCCAGCGGCGTTCTTGGCTACACACTTGTATAAGCCTCTGTCCTCAGGCAATGCCTTCTCGATGGAGACGGAGCAGAGTGAACCTGGGGAGGAAGAGGAAGAGCCAATGAGTGGACTGAATATGGTCCCAGTACCTGCCCTGGCATCTGGAGCATGGCAGGTAAGTATTACTCACATAGGCAGCCTCTGGGAGCCCAGAAGCCAGAGGCCCTGTGGAAACCAACCTCTTCTCCTCATGGGAGCTAGGGTACTCTCTGCTGACAACCCATGTCCAAAATAACTGACCTCTTAATACGCTCCCTCCTGGCACCCCTCCCCCGCTCCAAAGAGTCTTCTCATAATAGAAAGATGTAGGAGGGAGAGAAATAGCCCCTGCCTTTGGAGAGCATCCAATACAACAGAAGAAGTCAATGGACGTAGGTCCTGTACACAGGGGCTTCATCAAGAGAGAAAAGGAGTCAGGCACAGGGTTATAGACCCGTGTTAGGAATGGTGGCAGGTGGGGGGGCTCCACCCAGCTGATAGTTGTGCTTCCAGGAATGCATCTTGGAAAAGGAAGTTTTCAGTAAGGATTGAGCCCTTGTCCAGGAGGGGAACTGGTCTGCAGGAAGACCTGTGGGAAGAGAAGGTGACTGCAGCCAGGGACCCAGGAGCTGACTTTTTAGGGATGGTGTCTGAGCTGGGAACCGTGGTCAATGAGGGGCACTGGGCCGGTGGAGGGGCCCTTTGGAGCTGCCTTCCTTCGGTGCTGGGTCTCCTGATTGATTCAGAGAGGATTGGAGATAGCCTTCTTTCCCCAGGGACTCTAACCTGGGGCTGCCCTTACCCCAAGCACATCTCTTCTGGCCCGGCTGGGGGAATGAGAAGTCTGGCTGGGCATAAACAGGAATCTGGGGTCTTATCTTTGCCTGTCCCAGCACTCACACCTTAGGGCTGGCTACTTCTCCTTTGGGAGACCTCCTTGGGGACGTTTCCTCAGGGTATGGGGAGAGGCCAGCTGAGGACTGGGCCAACCAGGCCAGGCAGAAGGGCGGCAGTCCCTAGTTTAGACACACAGACAAGCTGACAGTATGGTGTCTTGCCCATAGCTGCCCATATTGTCAGGGCAGGAGCTGTCGCACAGTAGCACAGAGCCAGGGCCATGTGCATCCTGCTTAGAGCCATAGCCATTGGCACTGGGAGGGCAGAGCTGGGTGCATTCTGTGGACAGGTGTGGGGGCAGCATGAGCAGAAGGGAGATCAACAGACACTGTTCCCAAAAGTGCTCTCTGATCTCGAAGACCAAACCTTGATCAGTGACTACAAGGAGGTTCAGAGAGAGGAAGGAGGACATCAGTTCTGCCCAAGGAACCTCAGTATAGCTGTACAACAAGGTAAAGGCGTAATAGTCCTCTTTCCTCTTTGCCACCTGGGTAATGTTTTAAACGGGGGAACTTCGTCCTACAAACTACCTGGGGCAGGATGGCTATTCTGCACCCAATCCCAAACCATTATACAGACCCTATCCCTCGGGGAAGGCCTCACTTGTTCTCTCACAGGGGTGGAGGTAATGGGCCACTGTGGTTAGGGAACAGAATTTGCAGAAACTGCAACAGAAAGGATTCCAGGCAAGATTTTTAGAAAGTCTGTCATAAGAGTTGGGCACAGGAATTGGGGGGTGGGGTGAGAATAACTGTCTTCTAGAGAGAGAAATTTCTACTTGTCTGGGTGGGCAGGAGGATGCTGAGATGACCTCTGGCTGCAACTTGAAGCTTAGAGGAAATTGACCCCATATCAAAATTTTCTCTCAGTCCGGGTGGGGCTAAGGAGCAGATATCTCACCCCCAAGGAACATCCTGCTCAAATCCTTGATTTTCTTTCAGTTTCAGTCCTTCAGCTGCCTTCAGCCTCAAGCCAAAAGGACATAAGCTGAAAAGACAGTAGTGAGACCACCAGCAGAGCACAGGGGCATTTGGTTCACAGTCCCTGCTCCCTCTGCCAGGGAAGGCACGGAGCAGGCAGCTTTTCCAAGCCACCCAGAGCCCAGACCCCCAGCCACATGCGTGAGCTGGGGGAGGCCTCCCTGGCAGGCTTGGAGGCTCGGCTACCCCAGATGAAGAATCTGGTATTTCCTGTGGGACAGTTCATTCCTGACCTCCAGAAGAAAAACTGTTTCCCAGCACTTCTTTTTTTTTTTTTTTTTTTTTAAGAAGCCTTAGCCTGGTGGGGAATTTTGAGAGGGAGGTAAGGGGGATGGGAGAAGTCAGAAACAGGAATCCATTCATGGCTCATTGAACTTGGCCTGGAAGAGACACTCGTGGCTGTGGAGTTAAGCGTTCCAGAGTCCCGAAGCTCCCCCGGCTCTCTCTTTTTCTGAGTGGGTGGGGAGAGGGAGGAAAGCCGTATGGATGGAGAGAGTGAGTGGTCTGAGGCCCGGGAGGATCTGCTTAGGGGGCTCCTCAGTCAGCAGGGCCTCCATGACCCAGCCCATCTGGCAAGTCTAGACCACAGCGCGACTCACCTCCAGGTCATCCCTGCAGGCATGGTGCCCTCCTTGTATGCTCCCCATCCTAGGTGGACCTCCTCTGTGTCCCTAAGTCTCTGAGCTCACCCATGTCAAAGCACGGCTCACAAGGCCATCGCTGACTTACATGCCTGTCTCCCACACCAGCTCTCTAAGGACAGTGACCCTGTGTATCACCAGTTTTTCCTGAGCCTGGAATGCAGTCACAGTAAAACATATCTGCAGTTCTGAAAATAATGAAGGCATATTTCTGTAGCAGGTGATCTGATAGGATCTATATAAGACAAGGTCATGAAAATGTAATCAAATATAGCCTACTGTTGAAAAATATAGTTTCTTCTATGAAAAAGATACCTGTACATGCATGTTTATTGCAGCATTATTCACAATAACAAAAACATGGAACCAATCATGCTGCCCATTGGAAGTGAACTGGATTAAAAAAAATTTGTACATATACACAATGGAATATTATGCAGCCATAAAGAAGGACAAAATTATGAACTTCTCAGCAACTTTGATGAACTCAGAGTCTATAATACTCAGTGATCCATCACAGAAACAAAGAACTGAGTACCACATGTTCTCATTCATAAGCAGTCCCTGAACAATTGTCATAATACTATAAAAAACGAATTGGCAGTAGTGGAATACTGCTGGAGTGGGGGAGGACACAACATCAATAAGGGTACCTGATCTCAAACCAGGCAAAGTGGGGACCAAGGGGAGCCCAAACTTTACCTGTACAATGACCATTTGTATACCTAACCCTGAATTGTATCCCACATCTCTAAAATAAAATTTTTTTTAAAAGAAGAAAAATATAGTTTCTAATAAGAAAAAACATTCCTAATTTGGAGTTCAAGTGGATTATGCATACAACAAAAAGGTCAAGAATAATGCCTTGCTCATAGGAAGTGCTGTAAATACACTTTTTGTAGGATGAACTTACATAAGTTTTGAAAAAGACTTTGCAAGAATCTACCCTGAGGGCAATTAAAAATGAATTATCTGTTGACAAAAGCAACAAAAATTAATCCTCATTATTCAACTCAATTTTTTTGTAGTGGGGAGAAGCCCGGCCTGGAAATAAGAAACAAAGCACAAAGATAAAAACCCTCCTCAGGAGTGCCACAGAGCTCCCCTCAGCTCACAGGGCCATCCGCCTCCCTACCCTCAGCCAAGGTAGGTCCAGAAAGGGCTGCAGACCAACCTGGGAGGACAGACCCAGCTGGTAGCACTCTGAACCCCATCAGCCCTGCAACTCTAGGGGTGTGGAAAGGGGAAGGACAGATACCTCCATATGTCTGTGTCTCTCCAATAATTAACTAAGGGTCAACTCCAACCAATGGCTGTCATACCTCTTCAGCACTAAATGGGTGAACTAAATGGGGTGACATATCCTGTTTGGGAGGGGCCTGTGGACTATGAGCCCTATCTAAGCTATAGACATCAGAGAAGCCCCCTGAAACCTATAAACAGGGTGTCCACTGGCAGTCAGCGCACACAGATATGCATGTTGATGGGGAGGGGAGAGGACAAGAGTCTCTTATAGCCAAGGTGGGTGACAATGGTCTCTGAAGATGTTCTGGAGGAAGCAGATCTTGACTCAAAACAGCTGACAGGATGGGGATCAGGGCAGTGGAGCAAGAAGGGTCCTAAGGCAGGAGGGCAGGGCAGGCAGGTACTGAGCTGAGTGTGAAGAACAGGAGACCAGCACAGCCAATCCCTCACCTTCCCCTACAAAAAACCTCCACACCAGCTTCCTTATCCCCATGGACACCATCACTGTGACCCCAGCTCCCAGACACCCCTATCCAGTGGCCTTCCACTCCTTCCTCTTCTTTACTTCCCCCTGCCCCACGCTGCCTTCCAAAACAGGCAACAGGCTCTGCTGCTTCTGTCCCTGCTTCTCAAACGGATTATTTCCTCTCTGTGGCCATGGCTACTGTACTAGTCCAGGTCTCATCACCTTTCCCCCTGACCTCTTCAATTGGTTCTGTACTTGTCTTTGGGGCACAATCAAAACCCCTAAAACCCAGCTTTGTGTACAGTGCTCTTCACTCCAAAATCCTGCCTGGCTCCTGACTGCCTTTAGGCTGGAGTTCCTAGGCATGATAAAGAATAAAATTGAGGCTATGCTGTCCTCTCTAGCCCAGCACAGGCTGTGAGCAGGCTTGCCTCTGCTGCTGCTGGAGCTCCCTGTCTGCAAAGCCCATTGGGCTGCCTTCAGGGCTCAGGACAAGGCCCAGTACCTTTACACCAGCCTTTCCCTAGAGTCCAGCAATCAGCTCCCTCTCCTTCCGGCAACCCCTCCTGACACACTCATCAGCACTTGTCAGCACTTGGCTCCAACAGTTTTATCACTGTGTGTGCCTGTCCTCTCTTTCCAGAGCAATTGAGAGAAGATCCACTTCACCTCTCAGAAGGCCCTACTCCCTGCAGAGCACCCTGCTGAAGTGGTAACTGATAGATAAGGCCTTAAGATAAGCTTTCTTCTTAACAAAACACGGGTCTCTTGAAGGCTTGGTGAGTGAAGGGACAGAAAGTTGGGCTGATATTTAAGACAAGGCACTCTCCCCTACTGGGCAAGATAGGCCCATTTCAAAGTCTGCTTCCTCTGCTGCAGGGAAAATACCAGATAAGTGGCAAGCCCAGGGGGCACCATCAGTCATTCAATCTTTTGACAACTGTTAAGAGTAGACAGTCATTAGTGATTTTTAAAATTTTTGTAGTGGGAAGGTCTCACTATGCTGCTCAGGCTGGTCTTGAACTCCTGGGCTCAAGCAATCCTCTTACCGCAGCCTCCCAAAGTGTTGGAATTACAGGTGTGAGTAACTGCACCTGGCCACCATTAGTATTTTCTGTTGATAGACAAATTCTCAGCTGCCACCAGTATTCTGCCAAACTCATAGGAATTAACGAAGAGGTCATATAACATAGGGGTCTAGGAATAGAAACGCAACCACCTGGGTTCAAATCCCCGCTCTGTTTCTTGTGAGCTGTGCAGCCTTGGGCAAGATACTTAACTTCTCTGTTAGATGGACATTATAGCTGACATTGTGAGGATTAAATGGATGCAAAGAATAAGATGCCTAGACCAGTGTCTGGCGCATGGTGTTCAACAGAGGCAAGCTATTCTCATTTTTAAACAAAATGTTTAAATATTTAGAATATTTTTTACAGTTTGACTTGGGACTCTCTCCGGAACCCCCTCCCATGTCCCTCCTAGGATCCCTCTACCCTCTCCTTGTGTGCCTTCTTTTAACTGTTTTTTTCTGCTGCTCCTCTGGATCTGAATATTCCCTTTGGGGTAGTTTCCACGGGAGGTGGTGCTGGAGAGACTGGGGTCCCTATACTCTCTACCACTCAGGGACTAACAGATAAAACACACTCCAGGCACTTAGGGTGTGAGATGTGGCTAATGGCTCAGGATGGTTTCTGAGATCAGGCCTGAAGGCGCCTTACATGGCTTAGTCGAGAGGATTGTTTATGAGCAGCAGGTGGCTCTGGGTTTAAACCAGCAGCTGCCTGGCTTTAGGCACTGCACTCCACCCCAGGGGTCTGAACCTCAGTTTCCCTGAGGTTGGAGCATCCAGGGACCTCCCGTTGTGCAGGCCTGTGTGGCCGCACGTGTTCCGAGGATGGTGACGGCCCACCTTCCACCCTGTCCAGAGAGAGGGTTACCTAGGAAATGACCCACAGGGGTGATGGGAAGGCTGTGGCACCCACTCCCTGGACATCTTGCTTCAGCCTAGTAATCCCTCATGCCTTGGGAGTAGAGGAGGCTGAACCAGCAGAGGCAGGGGTATGGAGAAGACGGCTCCTGGAGGGCTTTACCAATCTTTTTCACATGGGGACAGTCATGTGAAAAAGTTACCATCTCAACACACTAGTGGAAAATAGCACATTTTTCTCCCTGCTGGCCAGTTTCCCCTTTACTCCTTCAGCACTTAGATTCAACATGCTCAGCTGTTCCAGATTTACTGTCCGCGATGCAGAGAGAAGAGAGAAACTTCACCAGGAGCTGAGAGGGATCTTGCCAGTTTCATGCTTCATTCCAGCTTTGAAGGGAAAGACAGGCAGCAGATGAGGGTGAGGGAGGGAAAAAGGAGGATACAGCCAGGGGACGGCAAGGGGAGCAGCCCACAGGAGCAGCCCGCGGGGAATAGCACTTCTGACGTCTCAGCTGACTGGGATTTGACAGGACCTGTCCACTCCAGCCTCTGAGGTGGCCACCCTCTGCCCCTCAAGGGTGAAACGCCACTTCCTGGGGAACTTTTTTGTACTCTACCCTGGCCAGAGGCATCAGCCTCCAATCCAGGCATGACTCTATTCTGCACTGGCAACCTGTCCCCACAGCTGGCCACCAGAGAGGGGTGTGGATGTCTGCCGGCCTCAGAGCTCTCGCCCAGCCTTGGGATTCATAAAAGCACTTTAAATCAAATTGAGGGTCCAGAGAACATACTCCTCTCACTCCTATCTCTTCCCAAGGTATAAACTGACCTGTCTGAAACCTCCAGACCCCGAAAGGCCACAGATGGCAAGATTTGGTGCCTCCCTCCTCTCCCCACCACCCAAGAATGTGAAATACCAGCAAACAAGTCTCATCCAAATTAGGAAGCAAGCAGCTGTGTCTGCCCGTGAGTGTGTGCCGTAGGGGCTGTTTGGGGTTTTGGCTTTCCCCACAGGTCCCTTCAAACCCACAGTGCTATTGAGACTTTAGTTGCTGTTGACCCCAACTCAGAGCTCTGTGCCATCTCATCACTGCACACCCTTCCCCAAACTTACGATGTTGCTGCTAACTAAGCCACTCTTCACTCAGGACTCCTAGCTGGCTCCAGCCTCAGCGCCCCCATCTCTAGGCCTGCGAACAGAGCCATCTCCATGCCAGAGGTGTTGGCACTGGCTCAGGCCCAGGTCTACTCTGGGAAGCCACAGTGGGGGGTGCATGAAAGGGCTCTGTCAGACAGACACTGAGACATGGGCATGTGCCACCAGGATCAGAATCCTAGCCCTCACCCCCAGCATCAGGGCAGGTGCCTAAAGCCACCGAGTGAGGAACAGGGCATTCCAGCCCTGACTATGGGCCACGAGCAGGGGTCAATAAGACCAAGGCTCCATGAGCTGACAGTGGTCCTAATACAGGGGCGCCTTCGTTCCCAACCTCCATGCTCACTTACCTTCCTGGGAGAGGATGATGAACTTAGTGGTTTTGAGGGTCTTTCCGTTCAGTGTCCAGGTGATGGTAGCCTGGGGGTCAGAGGACACCTGGCACTGAAGTAGCAGCTTTTCGCCCTCTGCCACATGAACATCTTGTAGCTTCTCCTTGAAGGTTGGGGCTGTCCCTTGGCTCTCTGGTCTTTTTTCATGATCTGTGGTCCCTGCATGCCCTTTCTTGCAGTTCACATCATTCTTAACCTCCTTCTTGAGTTCTTCTTTCCCAGTTGATTTTAGGGGCTCATCAGGCTTGGCATTGGCCACGGGTTGCAGGGTCTCGGCTGACTTGGCGTTGGCCACAGGTTTTGGAGTCTCAGCAGGTTTGGTGTTGGTCACAGTTTTCAAAGACTCAGAAGGTTTGGCGTTGCCCATGGGTTTCAAGGACTCTGAAGGCTGTGCATTGCTCACGGGCTTGGAACTTTCCACTGCCTTGGCATTCAAGGCCTCAGCACTGCTGCTACCATTCTCTGCTGGTAATTTCTTCTTGCTGCCCAGCACCGAGCGAAAATCTGGGGTAGCAGGTTTAGGAGGTGACAACTTCTCAGGCACTGGAGTCTTGGGAGTTCCCTTCTTAGCAAGAACGGAGCGGAAGTCAACCTGCTGGGGACTATGCACCTTCCTCTCTTCCTCGGACACAGTCTTTGGCTTCACTTGCCGCTGCAGGTTGGCGCGGAAATCCATCTGCTCGGCCGGGATCTCCTTCAGGTCTTCTTCTGACAGGGTCTTGGTACTCACCTTCTTCCCCAGGAGGTCACGGAAGTCCAGCTGCTCCACCTCCTGCTGGCGGATCGCCTCCTCGGTGTGCTGTCTCGTCTCCACGCGCCTCTTCAGCACCCCTCGCACGTCCTCGCCGTCTTCCTCCTCTGGCCAACCCTGCCCTCTTGCTGGCCAGCCGGACCTCAGGGTACCATAGCAGTCACCGCCACCACCATCAGCACCAACTCCTCCACCACAGAGGCCCTCACGGCTGGCAGGCTCCCTCCCCCTGCAACCAGTGAAGGGAAAGAGGAGAGTAGCAGGAGGAAAAGGGGCTGGGTAAGAAAGAAACGTCAGGGGAGAGCAAATCCCCGAGGGCGGAGGGTAGAAGGGAGGGAGGAGGGGAGTGGGGGCTGGCCAGGCTGTGTTTATAGAAGGGAACATTGGTGAGAGGCACTCGCATGCTTAGTTGGTTTATTACATCGGTAATGACTTCAGTAGCCTTATAAGGGTGTGTGCAAAAAAAAAAAAAAAAAAAATCACCCCCTCCTTTCCTCTACTCTCCCTCCCTCACTCCCCTTCCAATCTCTCCCTTTGGCTTTGGCAGCCTCAGCTGGAGGATACAATCTGCTGGGCTGGGGCTGGGGCTGCAGGGACGGGGGAAGGTGGAGGTGGTGGCATGGGGCCTGGCCAGGGCAGCTCTGGGGGGCACTCACCGCGGGGGCGCTCTGGCAGGGCTGTTGTGCAGCATCAGTGACACCTGGCAACTGCACTCGCCAACCCGGTTCCTGAAGAATTCAAAAGATCAATAAAGATCAAGAGTCTTTCTGGGCAAAGGACCTGCTTAGCGTCGACCTGGTCACAGACTGCTGGCCACCAGGGAGGAGGTCACCGGCTTAGCTGTGACATCCACCCCAGACTTAGCAGGGCTCTCTCACCCTATAATCACCCTTTATTTTCCCAGCTCTTGTTTAAAAAGAAGAAAAAAGAATCTCTGGACAACAATTGAGGTAGGCACCTAGAAATAGGAATATTTTTCTGTAATATTTTTATAATACAATCAATCAGCCACTTAACCAATAAAAGTGGAAGGAGACAGGCTAACCCTGCTGGGTCCCATGATGGAGCTGCTCAATCTAGACAGACAGGCCCTGGCGAGCCTGCCCAGTGACCTTGACTCGGACTTCAAACTCCCTTCATGCCCACCTTTGTGCACAGAGGTGGTTACTTCCCCTCTCCAGCTCAGGAATGGAGGCACCACCCCAAACTCCACTCATCAATAGTGCTCTCAGGCGGGAACTTTTTGTGTTAATAACAGGGATTTTCCTACATGGGTGGCCCTTTCTCTTCTTCCTTCAGGTGGGGAGGGCTCCGGATTCTTCAAGTCCAAAAAACTGTTCAGTCTCCCTGTGATTCAGGGCTAGCTGAGGCCCCTCTGCCTCTGCTGGATGCCTTGCCGTCTGGTGGATCATCCCTCCAGCCCCACAAGGCTGCCATCTGCTGGCGTTTCTGAGCTCTGGCCAGCAAAGGTTCTGCTCAGGCTGGGGAGAAGGAGTCTGAGAAGGGGGAGGCAGGTCTGAGAGCCAGAGTTGACTCTTGATGGTCATAACGACCACATTAAATCAATCAATCAATCAATCCATTAAGTTAATTAATTTAGAGACCAGGTCTCACTCTGTCCCAGACTGGAGTGCAGTGTCATCACCATAACTCGCTGCAACCTCAAATTCTTGGGCTCAAGCAATCCTCCTGCCTCAGCCTTCCGCGTAGCTGGGACTACAGGTATGCACCACCATGCCTGGCTCATGACTGCATTTTATACAGCTCCCTCCAGCTTTCGTGACATCCACACTCGGGGTCTTTCTTGTTCCTTACAACATGCCAGTGAGGTGTAGAACATTGTCATGCCTATTTTAAAGATAAGGACAGGAGGCTCAGGAATGGGATCCCCCTTTATCCCTCTCCCCAGTGCCCTTATTTTGTCCCAGACTGTACCAATGCAGGTGCCTTGGCAGATCCCTTAGCTCTTTCACCTCTCTCTCCTCCCCAGCTACCCACCCCATAGCCCATCCTCTCCCGGCCCCACTCCTCACAGATTCAGGGTTCAGGGAGCCCTCATGTCTGGGGGATTTTAAGGTCCAGGGTGCTCCTTTACTCAACAAACAGCACGTCTTGTTAGTGTCAGGCCCTGGGAAACCTAAGAGGCCCTCAGAGCACCCTGAGCTCTCAACACTCAGAAAGACTTATGGGGTTGGGTCAGCTTGTAGAAAAATCTCATGAGGTCACATTGGGGATGGGGCCAGGCTGCTGACTGATGTTGGGGCTCTCTTTCCCTAATTTTCCTTCAAGCGGAGTATTGTGGTGCCTGGGGTTGTCATGGAGCAGGAAGACCAGATGCCCAAGGGCTGTGATTGCCCAGCAGCCCTTTCAACATTGGCTCAGCTGAGTTTCCTCCTGTCACAAGTAGAACACAACCCAGATACAGGCATCAGGAGAAGACACTGAGCAAATGGCCCTGCTTTACCTCAGCCAGACTCTCAGAAGCATTGAATGGGGGGGCCCATCCCCTGAGCTGGAGTAAGTTGCTTCTCCCCGTGGGGGACGCAGGTAAGGGTTTCTGTCATTTTCCATGACCTGTGCTCCAGGTGGGGAACACAGACTCAAGAAAACTTCTCAAGGTCCCCTTCTCAATCCATCCCCAGGCCTCATGCTGTGGCACCTGGGCAGTCTGAGGGGGTCAGAGAAAGGTGGAGAACTTGGGATATCAAGGCTGGCCCACTAAGCAGATCATCCCTTAGGAGGTAATCGAGGGGTAACTGTTTCTATGACCATAAATGGATGTCTCTGCTGGGTCTTTAAGGCAAATCGGCTAAGTCTGCAGCCTAAAAAGTTCAGAGTGGCCTCTTGCCTGAGACCCACATGGCAGACAACCTGACCAGCTGGAACAGAGTCTTGGGGCCATCTTTGACATTTGCACATGCCCAGTTACAAAGTCAGGTCTGGGGCTTAAGAAGAGGCTCCTCCCAGGTGCTGCCACAGAGGTCTGGGGATACCAATCCTGTATGCTGCACCTTTCACCAACTAACAGAACCCTTTTGCTCCCGCTTCCCAAGCCTGGAGTAAGAAGCCCATTCTTTGGTTACAAAGCCTTGGATCCTATCCCACTCTGTTCATCCAGTGACTTTTATATGCAAAATCAGTTTAAAGAACTAACTTCCTGGCAAGAATAAATTTTTCAAACATTTCAACTAGAATTGGGAACTGACTTTTTGACATCTCCCCTTTTGGTACAGGAGGCAAGAGCTAGGCGGGGGAAGGGAGGTAGAAACCATTCATCCATATCTGCCTCACAGCTTCAGCAGGAATAGACAGAACTTGCCCCCACCCACACCCTGCACACCAGACCCCTGGCTTCATATCTGCTATCCAGTCATCCCCCTCGAAAGGCACCCAGCTCTGGGTCTACATCTGACTTCTGTCAGGATGAGACAAGCTCAGGGAGTGAGGCCCCCAGCAGGCCTGGCGCACACTCCTCAGGGGATCCCTCCACTGACTTGCTCCTTCTGAGCTGGGGACAAAGCCATGGCCAGGGCAGCAGCCTCCCAAAGGAATCAAGAGGCTGGACTTTTGGGAGGAAAAAGAGGCAACGGCTGCCCGGGTAGAGACTCCACTGTGGTTTCCCAGGTCCTCCAAACTCTCTCTGTGTATTTGAGAGAAACTCCCTGTGCAGGGCCATAAGGAATGGAAGAGCCTCTGATTTAGTAAAAAGATGAAGGTCTGGGCCGGGTGCGGTGGCTCACACCTACATCCCAGTACTTTGGGACACCGAGGTGAGAGGACTGCCTGAACCCACGGGTTCAAGACCAGCCTGTGTAACTTGGCGAGACCTCATCTCTACAATAAATCAAAAAATTAGCTGGGCATGGTGGTG
>CAUYQG010050656.1:0-14941 GCA_963574415.1 Tarsius wallacei | reverse complement strand
AAAAAATTAGCCAGGCATGGTTGCGCGTGCCTGTAGTTCCAGCTACTCGGAAGGCTGAGGCGGAAGGATCACCGGAGCCCAGCAGGTCGAGGCTGCGGTGGCCGGGAGCGGCCACTGCACTCCAGTCTGGGCGACAGAGTGCGACTCCAACTCAAAAAAAAAAAAAAAAAGAAATACACCTATCGAGACACTTTTTCCACCACTCAAAACAGTTTTTGAACTCATCAATTTGGATGCCTTTTAGTGCTTCTGCCATTTTTTGTTTCATCTCTTCCACATCAGCAAAATGTTCCCCCTTAAGGACTTTTTTCATGGGGGAAACAAAAAACAAAGTTGCTTGGGGTGAGATCGATGAATAGAGAGGGTGGGGCATGGGAATCATGCTGTTTTTGGTAAAAAAAAAAAAAAAAAAATAGCTGGGCTCAGTGGCTCAGCCTGTAATCCCACGCCTTGGGAGGCTGTGGGTTCGAGACCCGCCTGGGCAACTTGGTGAGACCTCATCTCTACAATAAATCAAGAAATCAGCCAGGCGTGGTAGCACGCGCCTGTAGCTCCAGCTACTTGGAAGGCTGAGACGGAAGGATCGCTGGAGCCCAGCAGGTCGAGGCTGCGGTGGCCAGGAGCGGCCACTGCACTCCAGTCTGGGTGTCAGAGTGAGACTCCAACTCAAAAAAAACAAAAAAAAAAACAAAAAAAACGCTGAACACTCAGCCCTGCACTGTATGGGTAGATGTGCTCATAAATTAACCATCAGGAAATGGGCAAATGTGTTAAAACAATCTCCAAAAAAAAATTCACTGAAGCCCAACACAGCCTCTCATAATGCTAGCTGGTACACTGATAGGATGGGTTCCTAGAACACTTACCTAGCAGAGGAAGACTGTACTACAAGAGGCCCGCCCTCTAAAAAATAATTCCGGTTTTTATTGTGTCCCCCCTCGTACAATGGAGTAAACAGCATTGAATAATAGTCAGCTTTAGGTGAGGAACTGAGATGTGGAAAAGGATTTGAAGGGCTTAAAAGAAAAAAAAAAGATATACTGCAGTTTCAAAGTGTTTACGAACTGCTCTTGTATGACCCAGCCTAATTAAGTCAGGTACTGATAAATCCGTGTTGCTTCATCTCTCAATACTCAGCCATAACTTTATATAAAGAACTCAGGGTGGGAGTTGGAGAGCGGGTCGTGCCTTTCAGGGGTTAGCCTGGACCATGAGGAGGAGGAGCAGCTCCCCTTTTGCTGCTGCCGAAAAGGGTCAAAGCTGTCTACTGAGAGGGTAGGACAGAGGACCAACACATTATACTCTCCATGCCATCATAATCCCTCATACCGTTCTCCACCTTCTCACTTTGTTCACTGCCACAGTTTAAAGCCCCAACGTAGTTAATACTCTCAGGCTCTGTTCCAGGATCCATCATTACCAGTGGTTTATAGTCAAAGGAGTCTCTACTTTTATTGCTACAGGTAAGGGACAGGAAAATGAATGAAGGTATTTTTTTAAAATATACATTTTGATACATACACACACACACACACACACACACACACACACATAATTGGATTTAGGATCATCACTACCTGATCCAAAAGTTAAACAGACATTTTAAAGCAAGTCTGAGAATACTGTCCCTACAGGGAAACATTTAGAACACTAACTCGCTTTGAAAGGACACATCCAAAAGTTTCACCTATAGTACAGTCACTGCCAAATACAACTTACATTCTTTAGAAAAAAGTCTCTTTCTTTTACCCTGTCCGCCTTCTGCACCTCCTCCAATTTCTTCATTTTCTTCTTCAAACTAGAAGTTAAAATATATACATAGAAATTTCAAGTGATTGAAATGTATTTGATATTTTAGCAATTAACTTTTTTTTTTCATTTTCAACACTGATATCAGGTTAAAAGCCTAAAGCAAGTAGCAAATAATCATGAAACTTTAACATTGGGGAGGGCTTAAAGACAATCTAGTCCAACCTACAACTCATGCAGAAATGGCTTCTATAATTTCCCTAACAAATAATCCCATTGCTTCTACGTATAAGAGTTCTAATGACCACAGGTGTTTTTCTTTTAACCGACCAAGTTGGCCTATTTCTAGACAGTGTTATTGGTAAATTGTTGATATTGAATCAAAGCTTACTCCTTGTAGTAAGCAAAAGCTAGTTACAAGTACCTGCTTATGCAGTGCTAAAAACCTTCCTTAAGTAAGCTTTAACCCTATTTTATGACAAGACAGCCGATGCTCGAAGTTAAATAACTTGCTCTGAGAGAATGGAGATTTGAAATTAAGCTCCCCGACTTTGGGTCCACTCTGTTTCCACTACTTCACAGTAAGTATACAGTTTTGTTAGCAACTGAACTGCTGGTTCGTCATGAGCACTAACAAATGCTAGCTCTGGCCTCTGATGATTCTCTAGGCGTTTCTAGAGGTGTCTGGCAGAGACGGACTAAAGCCAAAGGGAAGGGATCGCCTTTCACGCCCTGCTTCATGCACTAAAAACGCGAATCCGAAGGAAAAAAGGCAAGCACCGCGTGAAGTCCCGACTCTCTCGGCTGAGTTCACGAAGGACACGATTCTGAATTCTGTCTCCGCTACTGAACCCGGGGGACTGAAGGAAAGGGAGGTTTGAGACAGAGAGGGTCACTCACGGTGGGGTCTTCTTCCTCATCTGCCATCCCCCCAGACCGCAAAACTACGGTGCCGCGACGGCGGGCAACTAGGGGCTTTACTACTTCCTCAGGTTCACTTCCGGTGACGTCGAGGCCGGGGCGGGACGAAGGCGGGGCTTAGCCGGGCCTCAGCTGGCGGGAGGGGGAGTGGGCGTCTTCCGGCCTTGCGGCGGAAGTTAGGAAGCCCTTAAGGAAGAAGGTATTAACAATTAATTAAGTTAAGAATTAACAAAGAAGCCGGGCTCGGTGGCTCAGCCTGTAATCCCGCGCCTTGGGAGGCTGAGATGAGTGGATTGCCTGAGCCCGCGGGTTCGAGACCCGCCTGGGCAAGTGAGATCTCATCTCTACAATAAATCAAAAAATCAGCCGGGCGTGGTAGCGCGCGCCTGTAGTTCCAGCTACTTGGAAGGCTGAGGCGGAAGGATCGCCGGAGCCCAGCAGGTCGAGGCTGCTCCCGGCCACCGCACTCCAGTCTGGGCAACAGAGTGAGACTCCAACTCAAAAAAAAAAAAAAAAAAAAAAGCCAGTACGCATTCTTTTCTGAATCCTGACTTGCCAGACCTTATATCCCCACTAATTGTCATTTTATGAATAAAAATTGGCAACTACTTCAGCCGCTCTATTTTCCTCCTGTTTGGCAAACAACTATAATTATTCTGAGGAACTGAGATACCTTTTCAAATCAGAACTTTCCAAAAAATTACTGTATTTTCATACGAGTCCTCTATATTGCTCTTGTTAACGTTTGAAGTGCCTGAGAAATGATGATCTAAAATATGGCTTTCTCCTCTCAAAAATATATAGTTAAAAGTCAAAGGAAATTATTATATTAAGGACAGCCTCCCCTGGAACATCTTAATAAATGAATTTGTGAAATGCCAGTTTCCCATCCACTGAATTTCTAGAAATGTCTGTGCTAAATTTAAATATTTAGTAATCATCACTAAATAATGAATTTTTTTTTGTTGTTGTTTTGTTTTTTTTTGAGTTGGAGTCTCACTCTGTTGCCCAGACTGGAGTGCAGTGGCCGCTCCTGGCCACCGCAGCCTCACCCTGCTGGACTCCAGCGATCTTTTCACCTCAGCCTTCCAAGCAGCTGGAACTACAGGCACGCGCCACTACGCCCGGCTAATTTTTTGATTTATTGTAGAGATGAGGTCTCGCCTAGTTGCCCGGGCGGGTCTTGAACCCGCAGGCTCAGGCAATCCACTCACCTTGGCCTCCCAAAGTGCGGGATTACAGGCTGAACCACTGAACCTGGCTTAAATAATGAATTTTTAAAATCATCTTCCGGGTGATGTCCAGTTGTGTCATGGGACCAGTTGCTAACTCAGACTGTCCTGGGCTATTATTGCTCTTGGGGCACGAGAACAGTGTTGAGCCTCCTGAGGAAGGCCCTGGTAACTCAAAAGTTCAGTCTCATCAACTTCAACCAAGATCACCAGGAGGGAGGTTGAAAGAACACAAGCCATGTATATTCCTTTTGCTCTCTTGTAAAAGTTATCTTCTGGGGAATATGGCTAAGGCCTTTGGGTCAGCACAACTCTGCCTTCACCCAAAGTTTCTGGAAGGAGGTATCTAAAATGATGGAAGTTGAGGGAGCTTAGCTGAAAACTAAAAATGAGGCCATGAGCCTGTAGGTGAGTGGCTTTATTTTATAGCAGGCTATAGCAAACCTCTAAGCCCTTAAGTGTCCACCATCTGAAGGATACAGAACATCAGCCCAGATTCTTTCCCCCCATATCTGATTTGCATTAATTTCTTAATTAAAGGTAAAAGTATTTAAAAATAGTATTGGGGCTGTTTTTAAGGACAAAGCCATAAAATAAAAATAAAGCTTTTATCAAGTTCAATTTCAAATAGCATTCCAGTTGTGCTTATGAAGATGGCTTCAATGAATGAAACAGAGGCTAAACAACAGACACTGGCAGAAAATTTTGAGTTAGAGAAATCAGAGGTCTATTTAGCTAATTTGAACAGAGCTATTTATCTCCAGCTCTACTTGCAAGTCATTTTAATGTACACCTATTTGGGTATAAATTTAGCACAAAACCGGGATGCTTTTCTATTTTTCCTTTGGTTTTATCTGTCCATAAACAAACACACATACGTTTGAAATGTGAAAAAAAACTTACATTCTGTAGCAGCTTTTGTAAAAATAATGGAAACTTTTATAAAAACAGCTTTAAACACCCTGTTTGCCAAGTCAAACAACGTGCCAATTCTGTGAAAGCTGCTACAGGTTTTTTGCTTGTCAAGAGATGTAGAACCTGGACTATTCTGACAGTCACCAGAGATTATTTAAATATAAGAATAATTACAATTCTATCAACTGCTTCTTAAAATCGTACGAAAAGACCTCCCTCAAATATGAGCTGCATTTGCAACAAATCACTATTAATTGTGACAGCCCCAATATATGAGGGTTATGCTCATCAACCCCCCTTTCTTGACCTACTGATACCAGGAACATTCTGTTGCTGTGGATAGAATTTAAGGCCCATGTCCTTGTCTGTCTTTTTCAATACCCTCTTGCATAACAGCATGTTGGAAAAGGTCGTTGGCTGAGGACAGGATTACTCACAGCAGAGTTATTGTCTATAACTACTCTTTCAGACACTTTAGTTGTTTCCTAAAAATAATACTACAGGAGACAGGAGAGTTTTTATTATATCTTAGACAACTCTTAATAATGTAAACATGCTTTTAGGTAATACAAATGACCACTGTTCTAAAGAAAGAAAGAATGACTGTCTTTTAAAATTTGGGTTGAGGTCTTAACATATGTGAATGAGTGAATAAGTAAAATAACAACCCAAGCAATATATGTGTTTGTTAAAAAATACCCAAAAGGACAGTCATTTTATATTCATTGTTAGTTCACAGAGTTTTGGAACTTAACACTGGACAGTGACACATAAGTCACTGTCATTGGTGCTAGGAGTTTTTAGACCATCTCACACCAGTCAGATTGACTATTATTAAAAAAACAATAACAGATGTTGCCAAGGTTGCAGAGAAAAGGGAATGCTCATACACTGTTGGTGGGACGGTGAGCCAGTTCAACCCTGTGGAAAGTAGTTTGGAGATTTCTCAAATAACTACAAACAGATTTACCGTTTGATCCAGCAATCCCACTACTGGGTATATATCCAAAGGAGCACAAATTGTTCTACCTAAAGGAGATCTGCACTTGTATGTTTATCACAGCACTATTCACAAGAGCAAAAACACGAATCGATCTATGTGGCCACCAATGGTGGACTGGATAAAGAAAATTCTATATATTCCATGGAATACTACACAGCCATAAAAAAGAATAAAATCACCTCCTTGCAGCATCATGGATGGAACTGGAAACCATTATCTTACGTGACATAACTCAGAAACAGAAAGTCAAACACTGCATGTTTTCACTCATTAAGTGGAAGCTAAACACTGGGCACACACAGGCACAAGGATGGGAACAACAGACACTGGGGACTATAAAAAGGGGAAAGTGAGGTACAGAAGAAAGGCTGAAAAACCATCCATCAGGTACCATGGTTACCACCTGGTGGAGGCTAGGTTCGGTAGAAACCTAAACCTCATCATTATGCAATACACCTAATGTAACAAACTTGCACATTTACCACTTGAATCGTAAAAAAAAAAAAGTCACTGCACTGTCTTATTTGCCTTTGCCATTTTGCTGATTAAAAACAAACAAACAAAAAAACTAAACTAAAACTAATGAGTAGGAATATAGGTTCAACCTGCCATAGGATCAGGCAGTAAGAGGGTAGGTACATTGTTAGTAGAGAATCTTAATACATTAGTCACACCTCAAAAAGTTGGCCTGTATTTCACTATCACCATGTACAGGCAATACCAAATAATATCAGTAATAAAACAATCTTCCCTAAAATAATCTTCTATTGGTCAAAAATCTAAACAACTACTGTGGTGGTTACAGTTAAATTTTAATAATATCTATGCAAGCTTCAAATTAGCATATTTTAACTATTTATCCTTTAATAAACATTTTATTCTACTTGGAGGATAATTTAGAGTACTTGAAGCTATATGGTCAGCCATATACTGAAATTCAGCAGCATGTGATCATTTCAAGACAAAGTTCCAGAGTAAATATGTAACCATTCCAGCTTGTACAAGCTGGTTTCCATAGCAGTTGGTGTCTCCAACTCCTGTACTATGACATATTCCTGCATTTAAATGGTAGATTAAAATAACTAATGATAGTACAGCGAGATAAAGATGAAAAACATAACTTGAGTTACTTCAATTTTTATTTGACCATGTAGAGTTTTCATTTGTGTTCAGAATTTTAAAATGTAAAGTGTTTCTTCTTTTTCCAAAAAATACAGAAATCTAATAAAAAGTACTAATTACAATTTTTTCCTTTTCTGGTGCTAAAATGCCTATTTTATTATTTGTTGTTTTTATTGACATGATTATATATTCAAAGTTCAATAAAAGAAATTTTCCAAAATATATGTCCCCCACAAGACAGCATCATCACTATATTTGTTTCTCTTTATGATTATTGCTGAAAATAATTTTGTTATATAAAATGGTGGGTGTTAATGATCTACTCAGGGTGTCAAATGTACTTAGTGTGCCACTGATTTACAATAGAAGCTTTATATACAATTTACTGATGTCACTAATTTCTTCTTTCTTCCATAGTGTAGCTATGATAAAAATGCACAGCTTAAAAGAGGAATGGTGGAATTGCTGATCTCTTCAAGTTGCCATTAGCTCAGAGAGAGGCACATTAAGAATGTCTAGAATTTTGAGGGTCATGCTTATTTGTGCAGGATGTAAGCACTCTTCATTTTGGAGTGGAAAGAATGAATTTGAACCACCACAGGGAATTTTTGCATTTCATTTTTGAGGTCTCTGTATCTCTTTGACTCACTTTGTTACTGCATTTTCTTTTTCTCCTCCTTTCTCACATCTCATTCATGTGCATTGCTGTCCCTTGTGCATTAGAAGAAAGTTAGGAAGTATCTGAGTCTACAGAGATGCCAAAATCAGATTCCTCTGAGTATTTTTGTTTTTGAATTGATGATCTGCCTCTTTCCAAAAAGTATCAGCAGTGGGATTCCTTTGAATATGTTCATCTTGTGTTTGAGCAGCTGGTGAATCAGCTGGCAAGGTGGTTAGTTGTCAAGATGTAAAAATGTCTCACCACAGAGATAAATATTTAGTATGACCCAAGTTTTCCTTTTCTATGAGCTCTGAGGCTAGGAAACAGGGCAAGGCAACCCTCAAGTCACAGGATGTGAGTAAGGTAACTCAGTAGCATGAACTCACAACACTCTTCAACATATTACACATTACCTACAAAGCAAAAGGCTTTATTTTTGTTTCCATTCAGCTTTAAGTGCACTTCCATTTTTTTCTTACTTAATAAGTCAAACTGCATACAAGCTACACTGTACAATTTCCTAAGGATTGGGCATAGGCTGGATTCAATCTCATATTATAAATCTTTGTTTCAGGTTTTATATACAGCATTACTCAAATTCATGACTATTAAATCATTAAGGTGAATTCTACTGTCCTTCATAATTTGGAATTCTTAATGTGAATACTATTTTAACACTTAAAAGTTTAATACTGAAGGCAGAGAGATGGTGCTAATAATAATTATAAAAGTTTAAATAGCTTTTGGGAGCTTACATCCAAGGAGATAATTTATTTTTGAAACGTATTAGAACAAGGAACAGGGTGTCAGCACTCACGACTTTCTTTGCTAGAGTCACTAATTATTTTAGCTTGTCTTGACAAATTACCAAATATTTGTATCTTTTTTTTCATCTGGACAATGAGAATACATGTGCAAAAAAGTGATTTTTTTTTTTTTTTTTGAGTTGGAGTCTCACTCTGTTGCCCAGACTGGAGTGCAGTGGCCGCTTCCGGCCACCGCAGCCTCGACCTGCTGGGCTCCGGCGATCCTTCCGCCTCAGCCTTCCAAGTAGCTGGAACTACAGGCGTGCGCTACCATGCCCGGCTAATTTTTTGATTTATTGGAGAGATGAGGTCTTGCCTGCCCAGGCGGGTCTCAAACCCACGGGCTCAGGCAATCCACTTACCTCAGCCTCCCAAAGGCGCGGGATTACAGGCTGAGCCACTGAGCCCGGCTTAGTTTTTATTTCTTATGTTTTTGAGTCAGAGTCTCTGTCTGTGACCTCATGCTGGAGTGCAGTTGCACCATCACGGGTCACCGCAGCATCAACATCCTGTGCTCAGGTCATACTTCTACCTTAGCCTCCTGAAAAGCTGGGACTGGTGATTTGTGTCACCATGCCTGGCTATTCTTTTTATTTTTTATTTTTTTGGGTAGTGACGTGATTTCGCTATGTTGCCCGGGCTAGTCTTAAGCTCCTGGGCTCATGCAGGCCTCCCACCTTGGCTTCCCAGAGTGCTGGATTACAAGTATGGGCCACCATGCCAAGCCGGAGAAGTCCTCCTTAGCAGAGAACTAAGACTGAGGAAACAGGTCCTAATCACAGCCATGTGCTGACGGAAGCTGTCTAAATGGAGTGAAGTGTCTCCTTCCTGGGTCTAGGGACCAGAATCAGGTTTGATGACTAAGGGCTGCCTTAGGTGTGAGAAGGAGCTTTGAGAAGAGTGAGTGCTGATGGTTTCTCCAGTTAGGAGGAAGGGTTGTGCCTACAGAGCCATGTTGGCCGATTCTGCTTGCAATGGGGTCACTTTCATTTTCTTTCTCTTTTTCTTTTTAGTTTCAGAGTCTCACTCTGTCACTCAGGCTGGAGTGCAGCAGCACACTTACGGCTATTACAACCTGAATCTGCTGGGCTCACTCAATCTGTGTGCCTCAGCCTTCCATGTACTGGAACTACATGCGTGCGCCACCATGCATGGCTAACGTTTTGATTGATTGCAGAGACGAGGTCTCACCAAGTTGCCCAGGCTGGTCCCACTCCTGGACTCTGGCAGTCCTCTTGCCTCAGCCTTCCACTGAGCCGGGAAATCAGATGTGAGCTATCACACCTGTTTGAACATTTCTCGACATGTGACAGACCCTTTTTTCCAAGCTATCCCATGTCAGGATCTCCTGGTTTGCTCCTCTCTACATGTGCCCTCAGTGAGGTTTGGCCAGTCCTCATTGGCTGTCCAATGGGCAGGCGATCAGGGTAGAATGAATGAAGCAGTGCAGGCATCACCACAGTTAGCCAAAAGCCTGATGGACAGTTGCATACACAAAGGATGGTTCTCTTTCTTCGGCCACCAGCAGTCTGAGGGAGGCAGCGAATCTTCAGTGCATTTGTTCTGGTGGAGCCGGCCTTCCGAAATTGTCAGGGCCTTCTCTGTGCTCGAGTGTCTTGGGCATAAGCTTCTGTCTTCTGTGGCCCCAGACATCACATCTGCTTTCCAGGCAGGAGGCAGATGATGGTGAGGAGTCAGCCCCAGAACTTCTCCATCATCTCTCTTGAAGGGCCACAACTTCCTTGGTACTGGAGTCTCCCGAGGACACCTTGTATGTCCCTTGGCCCTGCCCTGGCTGTCCAGGACAGTGGGAAAGGAAGCATGGGTGAGGTGGCAATGCCACAGGATCCGCATTGGGTGCCTCATATTTCTGTCGTGTGTTTTTGACAGCTTTGATTCCATTGTATTAAATTTTTTTCTTCTTCCTTACCCACGTATTTTGCCTGCACAGAGTTTCACTGAGCAGAAAGCTAGCAATATTTACTGGTTGATCTGGGGGTTATTGGTATCAAAACGGTAGAGATGAGCACTTTCCAGATATTTTACCTTCAGCATGATCCTTGCACTGCCACTGCATTGAAAGCTGTCTCGATATTGTTTTAGTCCACATTCACTAAAGTCCTATGAATTAAATAATAGTATCTCCATCCTACTGGTGAATGAACCAAAAATTTAAAAGGTAAAGTTACCTGCCTGAGAATATATTTTGCTAAAAGACGAAAATCAGGATTTGGGTCTAGCAGGACTCTCATTGTGAAAAGCTGCCTAGGAGAGGTAGTGAAATCCTAAAGGTAGAAAATGATGTGCATCTTGAAGAAACAGGAGAGGGGTTTGGTCATCCATAGGGACAGTGTTGGGACGGTCTAAGAGCATGTCAGAATGAAACAGGAGGAAGAGTAAAATTATGGAAGTAAGTATCATGAGATTTGAGGCCCTGGATCTGGAACAAGTGATGTTTACTTCTCAGAATGTCTCATGCAATCACAATTTTCCAGACATGCTTTACCTATGTGGGGCTTCCCTTCTCAAGACAAGGCATTGTAGGTCATAATGGCCCATATCCATTGAGTTTGTGTCTTTTATTCACTGCATTCATAGACTGCTTTAGGTACTTAGCAAAATATATCAATCCTGCTTTACTGATATCAACATGATTATTTTTTCTTCAATTGAGATGAATTTCACCAACAACTGTTTCCCAGTGATACCGGAGCAGCAGGCAATTTAACAGAAGACAGCAGCATGGAAGAGAGTAAGTATATGTCATTATTATGATAAGTGCTCAGATTTCTATAGCCCTCTGTATTGTCTTTTTAGCATTCTTTAAAGCTACTATTGGTAGGGTCAAACCAAATGGAGATGTGAAGAAAAGAACTGTAGCTAAAAGGTAGATTAAATACTTTTTCATTAGTAATCACATTAAATGTAAATGGATTATACTACTAAAGGCAGAGATTAGCAGATTGGATTTAAAAACCCATGTGCGGATATACTGTCTAGAAGAGATTTACTTAGGGTACAAGGACACAAAGAGGTTGAAAGTAAAAGAATGACAATCATATTTATGCTAATGATAACCCAAGAGTTCTGGGATGCTTATATTATTTTCAGGCAAAATAGAGTTTAATCAAAAGGTAAGAATAACTGCTGATTTCAATACCCTACTTTCAATATTGGCTAGAACAACTAAACAGAAAAAAACAATAAAGCAATAGAAGACTTGAGCAACACTTAACCAGTTAGGCCTAAGACACACATATAAAGAACAATCCATCTAGCTGCAGCAGAAAATGCATTCTTCTCAAGTCAATATGAAATATTCTCCAGGATAGTTTGCATGTTAAGACACAGAGCAAATCTCAGTATTTGAAACATACTGAAATCATACAGGGTAACTTTTATAATCACAATGGATCACAATGGAATGAAACTAGAAAACTACAATGGAAAGAAAATAGGAATATATATAAATATGTAGAAATTAAGCAGTACACTCATAAATAAGCAATGTGTCAAAGAAGAAGTCACAGGGGAAATTAAAAATTACCTTGAGATGAATGAAATTCAAACAAAACATACCAAAACTTATGGGATGCAGTGAGAGCAATGCTGAGAGGGAATTTTATAGGTATAAATACATATTCTAAAGAAGAATCATCTCAAGTAAGTAACCTAACTGTATATCTAAAGGAACTAGAAAAAGAACAGTATATTACATTGAGAGCTAGCTGAAAACAAGAGAATAGTAAGGTATATGGTGAAATGTAGTGAAATAGAGGCCGATTTGAAAAACCCACAGAAAATCTTAGACTAAATGAAAAAAGACTTTCCTCTAAGAACAGGAACAAGGCAAGGATGTCTGCTTTCATCACTTCTGTTTAACATAGTCCTGAAAGTCTTAGAGTAATTAGACAAGAAAAAGAAATGAGCACCCAATTTGGGAAGTGAGAAGCAGAATTATCTCTGTTTGCAGGTGACTTTACTTTTAGGTTGAGAACTCGATAAACATCATAAAAAACTGTTCTAACGAATACATGAATTTAGCAAAGTTGTAGGATACAGATTCAGCATACAAAATCATTGTGTTTCCAAACACTCACAATGAACACCCTGAAAAGGAAATTAAGACAGCTATTCCATTTACAATGATATGAAAAAGAATAAAATACTGAGGAATAAACTGAGCCAAAGAAGTGAAAGATTTGTATCAGTATTGAAAACTACCAAACATTGCTAAAGGAAATTAGAGACACAAATAAGGACATCTCATGTCCATGGATTGACTTATTCTCAGACCGGCAGGTGACTCAGTGTCTCCGAATCCAGCCCCGCTTGTGTAAGAGGGGAGCGAGTGCATCTGAAGTTGGCAGCCTGGCTCTGGGTGTGGGAAAGTCCTGTCATGCTCACCCCCCAGCACCAAGGGCCCACCGACCTGGCCAGTGCTTGCCAGGTTCTCTCTGAGCACCATTTTCAGGAGCTTGTAGGCTAATACTTTCATCAGGGAGGGGGTGGTGAGGAGAATGATCATTTTCCTGGTGACTCTGACAGTTCACTTTCTGGCCTCTCTATCCCAAGCACCTTTTCCTTCAAGTGAATAGGACCTACAGCCCTTGGAAATGAACTTGGAGTAGATACAGAATGAATGGGATTTGGTGGCTGTTATCTACACCTTAGCAAGGAAAACCCAAAAGGAAAAGAAAAGATGCTGTTTCCCAGGGAGAGTAGAAGTCAAAAGCTTTAAGACAGAAGGAAGAGTTATTATTTCTAAAAATACAACCCTGAAAAATTTGCAACAGTTTTGCAAAGGGTTTTCTGTTTGCTCCCTCTTTCTCTCTCTCTCCGCCCCCCCCCCTTTTTTTTTCATTTGAGTATTGAGGATGTACAGGTGCATGGTTGTTACATGGGTATATGGAGTGACGGTGATGTTTGGGCTTCTGTTGAACTCATCACCCAAATAGTGAACATAGGACCCAATGTGTAGTTTTCCAATCCTTGTCCCCTCCGTCCCCCACTGCTTTTGTTGTCCCCAGTGTCTTACAGTTTCTATTTTAATTTTTTAATTTTTTTAATTTTTTATTTTTTTTTGAGTTGGAGTCTCACTCTGTCACCCAGACTGGTGTGCAGTGGCCACTCCCGGCCACCGCAGCCTTGACCTGCTGGGCTCCGGCAATCCTTCCGCCTCTGCCTTCCAAGTAGCTGGAACTACAGGTGCGCACTACCACGTCCGGCTAATTTTTTGATTTATTGTAGAGATGAGGTCTCGCCAAGTTGCCCAGGCGGGTCTCGAACCTGCGAGCTCAGGCAATCCACTCACCTCGGCCTCCCAAAGCGCGGGATTACAGGCTGAGCCACCGAGCCCGGCCACAGTTTCTATTTTTATGTGTATGTGTACTGAATGTTTAGCTACCACTTATAAGTGAGAACTTGCAGTGTTTGATCTTGTGTTTCTGTTTTAATTCATTTAGGATAACGTCCTCCAGCTACATCCATATTGCTGCAAAGGTCATTGTTTTGTTCTTTGTTATGGCTGTGTAGTATTCCATGGTTCATATGTACCATATTTGCTTGATCCTATCGACCATGGATGGACACCTAGTTTGAGTCTGTGTTTTTGCTATTGTGGACAGTGCTGCAGTAAACACATGAGTGCACACGAGTGTCCTTTTGGTGGAATGATTTCTTGTCCTTTGGGGATATGATCAGTAGTGGGATTTCTGGGTCAAATGATAGTTCGATTTTTAGTTCTTTGAGAAACCTCCAAACTGCTTTTCATATGGAGTGAACGGTCTTATATTTTTACCAGCTGTATATGAGTATTACCCTTTTCCCCAAACCTTGACACCTCTGTTTTTTCTGTTTTTAATTTTTTAATAACAGCCCTCTGCCTGATGTGAGTTGATATCCCATTGTAGTTTAGATTTGCATTTCTCCGAAGACTGGTGACATGGAGTTTTTTCACGTTTGTTGGCTGCTTGTGTGCCTTTGTTTTGAAAAGTGTTTGTCCATGTCCACTTTTTAAGGGAGTTATTTGTATCTTTTTGATTGAGTTAAATTCCTTACAGATTCTGGATACTCGCTCTTTGTCAAATGCATAGTTTGCAAATATTTCCTTCCACTCTGTAGGTTGTAAGTTTATTCTGTTGATAGTTTATTATGCTATGCAGAAGCTTTTTAGTTTAATTAGTATTCCAGTGTCAAATTTTGTTTTGTTCTTTTTGTTTTGGAGGTGTTAGTTATACATACTTTGCCTAGACCAATGTCCAGATGAGCGTTTCCTAGGTTTTGTTTTAGATTTCTTTTAGTAGTGTTCTGCTTTATTTCTTAGCCCACACGTTCACCCCATCTGTGAGTCATTTTTCAGACAGTCTTGGGGTCGTTCATAATGACAATGGGAGCAAGAAGGAAAATTATACCAGAAAATATTATGAGATTTGGGGCCTTATATTTGTAGTGAGCAGTGTTTCCTTTTCCCTCCAAGTCTAGCTTTGACTTGATTGAGTGGGCCGCACTTACTACCCAGGAAATATACACA
>CAUYQG010050655.1:0-57144 GCA_963574415.1 Tarsius wallacei | reverse complement strand
ATTTTTTGATTTATTGTAGAGATGAGGTCTCGCCAAGTTGTCCAGGCGGGTCTCGAACCCACGGGCTCAGGCAATCCACTCACCTCAGCCTCCCAAAGCGTGGGATTAAGCCTCCCAAAGCGTGGGATTACGGGCTGAGCCACCGAGCTTGGCTAACAGTTTGTTTTAATCAGTATCAAAAAGAGGTACACACTCTAATAAAAACAATCAGGAGGTTCCAGATGTATCATTGGGCAACATTGTGGTCTACAAAAGAGTTTACAAATGACTAGACAAGTGACCGGACAAGTTTAAAAATGATACATGCTCCTTGACCCCAAGCCTAATGGGGTCATGTCTTTTTTTCACTTCCCTCATATTACTCTTTATATTTAGAGCAGTTTTACACTTACAGAAAAATTAAGCATAAATGGCAGAGTTCCCATATGCTGCCTCTACCACACCCACCTTAGTTTCCCCTAGTATTAACATCTTGCATTAGTTGTACATTTGTCACAGCTATGAATAAATATGGAGATATAATTTTTAGCTACAGTCTATGGTTTACAACAGAGTTCATTCTTTGTGTTGTACCGTGTTTGAGGTTTTGACAAATGCATACAGTCATGAATCCACCATGTGTCTATTTTCTCTGCATCTTTAAAGCCCAGGAATGAAGACTGAATAAATGACCAGACAGTCCACTCTTTCAGTTTAACTAGTTCAACAAGACAGATCTAAGGAAACAGAGATAGAAAATGTTCATTTTCTTTCACAACAATTCCTGTATCAGAAGCCACATTCTTGCTATTCTGCCTGCAGCTAAAATGATAAAATTATATGCCTTTTTGGGAGTAAACATATTTTAAGCTCCTGTCATGAGCTTTGTAAAATAGCTGGTATGCTTATAGTTTAGCAGAAATTGATGTGGTATTCCTACTAGTCTCTACAGTAGTGCAAATGCATCAACCTAAAAACTCTTTCTGAAAATATAACAGGATAGGTGAAATAAGGAGATTAATAGAGATGTAGTTAACATACTAAGTGTCCTGCTTACTATACTTCTGCTCATATTGATGTGGTTGTTTATGTTAAACTAATATATTCTTTGGATTGATAGAAACACAAGAATATCTTCCACAGTGTACCCAAACACCTCCACAATCACTTCTCCCAAATGTTTCTCTCTTGTAGTGCTACACTATAGTATGGTCTGAACCAAGGAAACCAAGTCATTACAGAAAGCCTCATTTGTGGCAAGCACAGGGGCCCGATGATAAGCATAATCTATCCTGGCTCTTATTTCAGAGAAAAGAAATATTAAACTTCAGCCTAGGAGGCTATGAGGCCACCAAAGCCACATTCTCAAAACCAGAAGGTCATCTTGAGTACTTAAATTGGGTTTTATCACTTTGTTCCTAGGGCAGGTAAATTTACATCTAGTTTGGAAACAGAATTATTTCAAAGGGTCCAGTATTTGAATTGGCATTTTAGAGACCCCAACAAAAACTGTCCAAGACATTAGCTTGCCGTCTTTTGTATCTGATTGAGTACAACACAGAGATCAATCTAATCAGGCTTGTGTTTGAATTATCTGTCCAGTAAGGAATATGGGTCTGTGCTGACGCCTTCTCAATTTCTAATCGATTTTCTCTTGTAACCAACTTAGTACAATTTAGTCTTTCTTCAAAATCCCAGCTCATCTATACTGAGATGGAGTGTTGTTTACAAAAGACGAAGAAAAGTCAGGGTGTAGGGAACAAACCCAATGTCTGGTCTGTGTATCTCCTTCATTTTCGCTTCTCTGCATCAGCAGACTATACCTGGCATATAATTAATAGACAGTAAGCTATTGCTTACTGAAGCACTTGAACCTGACCAAACTGAGAGATTACAGCACATAGGACTTTTCTATGAATCCATAAACATTAGTTCTCAAGTACTCTTTTCTTTAAACTCTTTACTTTCAGTCAGCTATTTTAGGGTCTGACAGAGGCAGTGATAGCTAACTAAAACTTCAATTTGATTTCCATGATGAGAAATTGTATTTTTAAGAGCCTGATCCCTCCCTTTCCACATAGTTTGTCAGATGTTTTTTCATCCATCCACAATATGGCTTCCATCTATTTATGTCATTTTTCTCACTCATCTTCTAACCCCTTGCAAGCACACCAAGGCACTCTCTTTCTAAACTTCTTCTTCTCTGTAGCTCAGCAATTCTTCCTGCCAGGGACAGTCTTCCTACAACATAGGCCAATCTAAGGTTTAAAGGCCAACTTCAAGCCTTCACTTAAGTAGCCATCTCCAGACTTTCTCATTTTGAATTAATCTGTGCCTCCCCTATATTTCTAGAGTACATTGTTTATACCTTGATTATACCACTTGTGAGTAACTTCCCTGAACTAGAAAAATTCTTTCTGTGTCAGTCTTCACCTACTGAGCACTTGAATCATACATACACAGAGTTTGAATCCTGGAAGTTTTGTGAAGAATAGTTATTGAAATGACATTAAATGACAACAAAAGAAAACAGGGAGGAAAAAGGTGAAGTTCTACAGGGAGAGAAGTTTGTTTCAACTTAAAAATCTACCGAAATTTAATTTAGGCCATTTGGACTACAGATGAGCATCTAGACATCCACTTACATAGGTCTGATATAGCAGGCTGGTGTTCCGTGTCCTTGCTGTTGGTACAAGATTGATTTCCTGTATTTAAGCATCCTTTTATGACAAACGGTGCCTGATATGGAAGTAGACAGCAGCCTCACAATATGAATAGCCTCAATTAGGCCTCAGTTATATGTGTCATATCTCTGTTATTGAGCTCTAAAGGGAAAGAATGCTATTTATGTGGAGAGAGAGAGAGACCATCAAAACTCATTCAAGAAAAAAGCTTAGTGAAGTAAAGCAAATATGATATAGCCGCTTTGCTGAGCAGGTGAGTAAGGTTAGGCTCAAGTAAGCAGCATGATTAAATGAGGAGGAAGAACTTGTGCCTAGACAGTATGTGTCTGTTCACAGTCAGTACTTGGTATCTGCACACTGGATTATGCTCTATGTCTTCATACCTGAAGCAACTAATTCAACACACATACACTGAGTGCCTGTAAGTGTTTGCCATGTGCCCTTTGAGAAGACTTACGACTAAAGAGGAGACATGACATGACAGACGACTCTGTGACGAGATTGCCACATGTTCACCATGTCTGTCTTCCTCTTTCGGGGCACTGGGAAATCACAGCCTCCAACTGGAACCCACATCCTCTCCTCGCTTCCCTTACAGTGAGTGTGATGACCTTAGGCCAATGGAGCGCAGCTTCCTGTCACCCCACGTAAAGGTCAAGCCACACGCCCCAGAGTCACTTTCTGAGTTGGAACATTCATGTGCCTATAACAGCATCAGGCATGAAGATAAAAATAACACCCAGGGTGATGGTACAGCTCACAAGACCAAGAAACTACAGTCTTTGATGAATTGCACAGAACAGAACCACCCACTCACCTAGACTGTCACCTCAGACCTGTTACACTGAAAATAAATAAAACCTCTGTCTTCACTATGTCACTGCATCTTAGGAGTACCTTTGATAAGACAGCTTAATCGTTAGCCTAATTAACATGATTCCTCATTAATTCCCTAAGAGAAATCTTTCCTTAAAGTTTTGGCGGGTGGCTGCATATCACGCTTCCATCTAGATTGAGAATGTGGCCATGGACAATCGCATTTGTGGAAAATGTGCAACTCACTATTTGCTCTTCGGTGGATCTTTGGCTACCTTCTTCACTCCACCAAAACCCCGCTGGCTGATGACCAAAAGAAGGATGGCTGATTTCATTCTCATCCCATAGGAATGGTCTGCAATATTTCTCTCACCCCTTTTCATCTGTTATGGAATGCATACCCATTTTTCTCTCTGGAGTGTTTAGCTAGTTGATATCAGAAGGGCAAAGAGTGATCCAAAATAGGACTATTATTACAAGTCTTCTTTACTCCAACTGCATAAGCAATGTTGGAACTAATCACTCAGGAAGTAAAATCAGTAGGAAGCTGTCAAGAGGGTCAAGCTGGATTAATCAATGAAGTCATGCCAATAACAATAGTACATGCTGTTACATGTGTAACTGGATTTAATGGATGTACCACACTCACAAGTCACTGGAGAAAGGAAACATTTCATCTCTGCTTAGAACAGCATCTTACTGCAAAAAGCAAATGAAGAATGTGTGAGTCATGCCAAAATGACATAAAAAAGGAGCAGCAACAGAGGACCTCATTAGAACACTGTTGTTCTAAACACAGACCCAGGACAAATGGAAAAAAGACACTGGTGTTGAAAATATGCATTATCTCCAAGTCTTGAGCATTAGCTTCTCGGGAAAAGTCAGACCCTGGAGTTCCTTAGGTCTACATGGTCATCCCCTTGAGGATGAAGTGAGGTGGGAGGCTAACTGCCTAAGACCTGAAAGTCTGTAGGAGACTCAGAAAAGGTGAAGTGATTGACAACAGGCTTTAAGTACATGGAGAGTTATCAGTCAATGGTGCTGGCCTGCCTCATGCCAATTCCACTAATGATGAAAAATGAACAAAATGAGCACATTTGTTCCTTGTTGAGATTTGCCATAAGATAAGATCGGGAAGAAGTTTAAAATGGAAAGGGTGGAGATTTTGCCTCCAATTTCAGGCTTATTCCAATTTTTTTTTTTTAAAAAAAGAGCAAAGAAATTGCAAGAAGGGCCAACAATTCTTAAAAAGAAGAGGACCATTTCCACATTAGCCCTCCAACACACTCTTCAAGGGTCAGCGTTTATAATCCTGCATTCTCTGAAGTCTCCATGGGGTGAGAAAGTCTATGTCCTCAAGTACCATGATGTGACCTGGGTTCAATAGACTCACCATTCTGAGAACATAATGGAACATTCAAACTCAGGGTTTCATTTTGGAAAGTTAAATATGCTACACTACAACATTTTTCATGTTGCAAATAAATAGTTAAAATGGGTGGGGAATTTTAGTCTGTAAGACTGCATATGATTCAGCCACATTTATCAAAAGCCTAAATGATTTAACAATATTCATTTCCTTGACCTGCAAGACTACTTCTAGGAATTTATTCTAAGAAGAAAATGAAAACAGATTAGTTTACAAGGATATTAATCACAGCACTTTTTTTTTTTTTTTTTGAGACAGGATCTCGCTTTGTGGCTCAGGCTCAAGTTTAGTGGCATGATCATGGCTCACTGCAGTCTTGTCCTCTTGGGCTCAAGAGATCCCCCTGCTTCAGCCTCCCAAGAAGCTGGGACTGTAGGTACATGCCACCATGCCCAGATAATTAAAAATAAATGTTATAGAGACAGGATTTCTCTGTGCTGCTCAGGTTGGTCTTGGGCAACCGGGCTCAAGTAATCCTCCTGTCTTGGCCTCCCAAAGTACTGAGATTATAAGTGTGAGCTACCATGCCTGACCCACCTTTTAAATAACATTAAAAAAAATTAAAACAGTGAAACCTTGGCTATTGGAGACAACAGAATATGTGGTACATGAGATCTTCTGTAATGAAATTATACCAATAACCAGTTTAGTATGATTGAATACCCCACTTTCTACAAACCAAGGTCCTGCCTGTCTTGAGGATACTAAATAGAATTTACTAAATTCATTTGAATTTAAGAGGATTGTAAAAGTAGGCCAAATTTAACATAAAATTAAAAATCTTTAAGAAACACCATGCTGATGACTCACCATCTCTGGAAGAAAGTGAGCAAGGAGAAGAAAATCATCTATAAAAAGATTCTCGTAGCTACTAATCTAGGCAAATACATACTAATAAGAAATCTGTTGTGTGACTACGTACATCTCATTTCTGCCATGCTTCTTACATTTGAAATTATTCCAAGGCAAGAAAAGCACCTTTCCCTAATTACCTGGAACTTATGTTCTGAAACTCTTCTGTTAGTATCATTCAGATACATGATTTTACAAAAGCAATTCAAGGGAATAGGTGCTGAGGTGCAGCCTATTTTTTTTAAAAGCGTTATATTTCAGTGAATCAAAGTATGTTCTCAAAAGAAAGAGTGTAAAAATATTGCCATTATTCAGACTCATTATTTGCAATTAACAGAGACTCATTTTAATCCATGATTAGTGGAGTTTAATAATCCCTGTTTCTGGGGATTTGGTTGAATTCCAAAATTTTAAATTCGCTGACAAAAAGAAAAGAAGGTAACAATACAACGATTATCCTGGTCATTGTTATTATTTCTTTCTTTTCGCTTTTATTTGAAAATATTTTCAAGCTTTAGAAAAGTTGCAAAAAGAGTGCAAAGAACTCTTGCAAATCCTTCACTCTGAGTCGCTATTCAAAATTGGACTAGGTGTCCTAGTAATTTCCTTTATAGTAAATGAATCCAATCTGGGATCACATATGGTGCCAAGCAGTCACAATTCTGTAGCTTTTTTCAGCCACAGAGACAGTCTCCCATCCTCCTTGATCTTCATGACCTTCTCAATTCTGAGGTCTGCAGGTGGGGCTTTAGGTATCCTCATTGCCACTGAGGTGCTTCTACTACCAGGCTTTTCACTGAAGAGAGCCTAAGGAATATCTTTTATGTGAATACGCGTGTGCACACACACACGCACATACACACACGTCCTTGTATCTATATTTATTTCTATAGCTAAATAAGTACCCTGAAATCATACCAATCCCTCTGATTCTAACCCAGCATCACAAGAGTCATTCTAGCCTTCCTTTTACCCGTTTGGAGCACCCTTTTCCTTTGATGGGGGAAAGATGGTTCCATTACCCACTGACTTACTTGTGCAATACCCAGCATGTCACTAATCTCCAGACATAACCAACCATTATTCTTCTCTGTACCTTCCTCTCTTCAGCTTAAACCTCAGTGGGCCACCCTGCTCAGGAACCTTCTTTGAGAGGGCCCATACCCATACAGCCACCTCCTTCTTCATGTGATCCTACTTATTTTAACTGAAGTGGAAGGAAGGAAGGAATTTTTTGGAGTAGTAATAGGTACAGTGCATTTAATGGGGAAAAAAGGAAAATGAAAGGCGGAGGAGGATGAGGAGTGGAAGAAAAGTGACAGTAGAAAATAATAGCTAAGGGCATGGGAACTGGAATCCAACCTCTTAGGATTGAATATTAAACTTGCCACTTACTAACTGTGAAAATTCAGCCAACTGATTTTACCTTTCTGTGCCTCTGTTTCCCTGTCTTTAAAACAAGAATCAAGTACCCTTCTTACAAAACTGTTATAAGGATTAATGTGTTCATATATGTAAAGCATTTAGAGCAGCAACAATTGAGTGTTAATTTTGACTACTTTTCCACTCTTTTTAATACTTTCTCTTCTTAAGATTGTACTACAAAGAGATGTCTCTGATGAGACAATCATTTTAAGACACAGGTGAGCTCAGCCAAGTTCTTTGGCTTGGTAGGTAGCTGCTAATCTAGACAAACGCACACTAGTGGGAAATCTGTAGCATGGCTTTGTACGTTTTGTTTTTTTTACCTTAAGATGTCCTGGTGACAATGTTGATGATGCAAACTACAGAAAAACAGGATATAAAATTACATTTATAGTCACCAATATTTGAAACATTGAATCTAAAACTCATTATCATATCTAGCTCTAACTCCTTCCTGTGCCTCAATCTCTCATGTCTATACGATGTCCACATAATAACAACAGAATCTGGGATATCTTGGTTATCAGAGATTTGCAAATATTAATTACATTTCCAATAACTTCACTGTCAACAACTACTATTATCATTTCTACCTTTTCTCGTCCAACAGGACGTTAGATTGGGCATTTTTTTCCCCCCAGCAGTTAGCATTCTTAATATGAAAGCTTCCACGTAAATACAAAGGGATATCATTTTAAATACAAATTTCTAGCTCAAATAATCTAAGTAAATTCCACAGGCTATTCAAAACACAGCTCAAGGCAAAATACTGTCCTCCAGCTGAGATAATGACTTAATTTTCTTCCAATCAGTCTTTTTTTCCCCATTTTTTCAATCTCTGCAAGTGTTCTTTAGCTTAGAAAATGAAGTGGTCCCTAAAGAAATATTCTAATTTATAGTTACCACACAGACCCCAGCGAGGATCACAGACTATCAAATAATTAAATATGCTTTCCCCACTTCCTCCTGCCATCACCAGCATATTGTCAGCAGCCTGCTGAAGGCCTCTGTGTTGTATCCCTGGACATAACCATTTCAGAAATAGATGGCATTAACATGGCCAAAGCAAAGCACTAAGTCAACCTGTCACCTTTGACTAGACAAATGAGTTAAGGGGCACTGAGCAATAAGATGAGGATAAGGCAAAACAAACAAACAGACATACAAAAAAATCAAAAACCAAAAAGCAAAGAAACAAAAAACCCTGCCAAATGTGTTTCTTTAGCCTTCCAGGAGCAAAGTTAGCTAAATGTCAAGTCACAAAAAACGCTTTCCGTACCATAAAAACCAGTTCAGTAAACTCTATGAATTACAGTTAAATCAATTTTCAAAAAATGATTAAAAATAAAAACTGGGTCTTTGCAGAATGCGAGAAGCATGACTGGGATCACCACTGTTGTTGTCAAAGTCAAGTCACCATGTGCCCTGGGAGGGAGTTGATGAAGCTATGGGTAGGCAGCTGACGGGATGAATGGCGAACCTGCTGGCAGGTATATGTAATAAATACAATAATAATAGCTATGATTTATGGAGATTCTAAAGGAGCCAAGCCCTATTACTTCCCTTCTCAGAAACACAGAATGGCAGCTGTATTTTAACAACTTTTTGAGGGTCAGGAAAAGGAGAATCCAAGAGTTTTGAAACTTGCCTGAAGTACCCTATGCTATCCAAGGCCACATCTTGCCTTGCCACAAGAACTGGCTCTTTTCTTTGTTTAGTGCCAATAAGAAATGTAAGCGATCTCAGTTCAAGTACTTTACCTACCGCCTCTCTGGTTTCCAATACTCTGTTGGAAGCCACACTCTATAGGCAAGCAGAATAGGTAGACTCATTTCTAAAATTCCTTCCAATTAAAAGGCAGGACAGAAAGATGCATCTGCAGATGCTGGCCTGCCTAGGAGGAAATCACATAGCACAGGCTCCAGCAACATCAACAATGGTGACACTGGGGTGTGACCTGAGGTCCAAGGGTGTGAGATGTCCTTCAGAGCTTTAGAGGTAGAAGTAGGGAAAGTGGGGAACTTTCCAGACCAAAGGTCATCAAGAGAGCTACTGTCAAAGGCAGAGGCAGAGCAGGGAAAAGGACTCAGATGGGAGGTGAGAAGGCCAAAGAGACACACTGCTTACACTCTGTGGCTTGGCTGAGGTTCCTGGAGGCCGACCCTACCAGGAATGCTATTTGGTCATCTCTGAGCTAATGTATCAGTATCTTAGAGAGGCTACATGCCCCCATTTCCCACAGACCAGCTCAGTGCAAAGCTATCCACCCAGTTCCTACCTTCACCCAACAGAAAGGAGGGAAAGACAAAGGAAAGAGAAAACTACCTTGTAAAGTTCCCAGACTTTTCCCTGTTCTTTTTTATTAATAGGTAAATGAATTTCTCTATTCAAGGGGAATATTCCAAGTCCCCTCCCTTAATGGGAATAGTCTGTGTAATGCTAATTAGATTCACTAAATGCAAAGATATTTTCTCTTAGACAAGGGAGCCTGAATTAAATTTAATTTAATGTAATTGTAAGAGATGGGTGGGTTTAAAAAAAAAATTCTGCAAACTGCTAATGTAATTTCACTGTAATAACCATCTAATAAAGGAAAACAATATTTACAGGGGAGCATATTAAGCAAAATACAAAACTGTTTAAAGGGTATTTAAAAAGTGTCTTATCGTGTGCAATATATTTTATCTCTACTGCTTCCTTTAGCACTTCTAGTGACTAAGTTTTGGACCTCAGTTTTGCTTCCATGCTAAGAAGAGGCCCATTCCCACATTAAACCACACTCAGAGTACTCTTTTTCCAACTCTTGGCTAGGTTTTTTATCTTAGCAATAGAAGATATGAAGATGATCTTCAAATCTCACTCCTTCCAACAAATGGAATCTAGGCTGTCCTGAAGCATGTCGGTGTCACAGTAGACACCATCATATGACTTCACGTTTCCAGTGCTTAGAGAACACATGCCTTTGTAGACCAGATTCCATCTGAAGTCTAACTCTAGACAAATTATCAATGCCTCTGAGCCTCAATTCTCCACATTTATTAAACTCTAGATGTAAGATACCTACGTCTTAGAAATATTGATAAAATTGCCAAATTAAAATACAGAATGCTCAATTAAATTTGAATATCAGATACATAATAATTAACCTTTAGGATAATAGTTTAGGATATTACAGGATGCATTATTTGAATCCTATATTTTATCTGGCAACTTCAGTTGCGTAGGTTAGATTAAATTGTTCATACAGAGCATTTAGAACTATACCTGACATATTACATATGCATATGTATACATTTTTTTTTTAGAAAGTGGAATGACAAATAAGAAATTTATGGCATAATCCACCCCTTGAGAGAACTTTGCAAGCTAGCTGTAAGATGATATGCCCATTCCTGTAACAATCAGAGGATAACAATTCAGTCAAGGCCAAAACCATAGGTACTATGCGTGTGTAAGAAGGGAAAAAATTGGTTGGCCTGAATTGTCACATAAAAACATCACAGAGAACAGACCTTGAACTGGGACCTGAGGAAATTGTTATGAAAAAAGAAAGAGTAAAGAGGAGGGTGTTACTAATGAGGGACAATCTCAGTGTACGCAAACACCCCAAAGGGGAAAGAGTCTGTTGTCCTCACCACAGAGAGGGGGCTGTTTGACAGGGCCTGGCAATGAGGCTTGTCTAGATGGTGAAAGGGTGGGTTATGCTGGTGTAAGAAACTGCCTTACTAGCTCCACAGGGGTTGCACCTCCCCTCCCTGCAGTGAGGATAGCAAAGCTCTGACCCTGCTAGGCTCCAAATATGCTACATGGGGATGGGTGAGGGTCAAAATTGCACTTGGGCTGTAACAGATGTCAGGGAAGTAGAACTAAGAATTTGTTCCTGGGCAGAACTGAAATGGATAACAGAGTCAGCAGTTGTCGGACTCAGGTAGCAGCATGATGGAATTAGAGAGGCCAAACCCAAGTTGTGAAAACAATTCAGAAACTAGGAACCCAAAGCAAACATTGGTTTATGGAATAAGACCAATGGTTGGAAGAGTTCTCTGCGCTGCTAATTTGTACCTCTGGGGTTTGAATAGGGCTCCCAAAACTTGGCAGGAGAGGGTGAAACTGCCAAGGAAGCTTCGAGGCTAAGATGAGGTGCTGGGGCAGGAATTTAGCCACAAGTCACCAAAAGAAGCCTGGGCCATGATGCCAAAAGTGCAAGTGACTAAACGTTCTGTTCGAAATCATGAAACAGGACTCTCGAGACAGTGGGCAAAGAGGAGGGAGGAGGTGAGGTCAACTCAACAGATATTCATTTAGCAATCAATTAAGATGTGCAAGGCACCCAGGCACTTAAGATGCACAAGATGACCAGGCTTTGCAGAGAAGACAAGGATGAGTAAGACATTGATGCCTTCAAAAGGAGAAAGATTGCAGACACTGTAGAGAACTGGGACATAGGCCAGGTTCTGGAAACAAGAGGGCATGGCAAGGTACCACAAGTGTGCCCAAGGAAAGAAGCCATCTTACCAAATTGCGGTGCCCATGGTATTAGAGGAAGGTTTTCTGAGTTGGAGTTTTAAAGATGGGTAGGATTTTGACAGGCACAGCTAGTCAGGGACAATATTTTCAACACAGGTAACATAAAAAAATTATGATGGTGTCACTAAAGAGTCACTGGACATCATATTGGGTTTAAGAAATATTAAGGCATCTAAACAAGGATGTTCTGGAGTTGACAAGAAAGACAAAATTGGAGTTAAGATGAAAAGTAAGACTTCAATAAGAGATACGAGTCATTATTCACTTTGACCTAGTCTTTTTCTTAACACAATAAAAAAAACTTGTATTTTTAATTTTATTTCATGCTCACTTAACAAAAATAACAAAAACAAGAGAACAACCAGGCAGCTTTGCCATGTAATTCAAGCAGCCATCAGTCATATAACATATCCTGAATAACTATGTTCATGTAATATTTTGGTCTACGCCAATTATTTGCTTAAACACTGGTGTGTTTAAAGTATATTAATTAAAGTAGTCAGAGATTATGTAATCACTGCTTTTTATAAACTTTTGATTTTTTTTTGTTTTGAGTTGGAGGTCTCAATCTCTTGCCCAGGCTGGAGTGCAGTGGCACAATCATGGCTCACTACAGCCTCGACCTCCTGGGCTCAAATTATCCTCCTGCCTCAGCCTCCCATGGATCTGGGACTACAGGCATGTACTACCACACCTGAATACTGTTTTTCTTGATTCTTTGAAGAGACGAGGTCTTGCCAAGCTGTACATATTAGCCTCAAACACCTGGGCTCAAGCAAATCATCCTCTCAAATGCTGGGATTACAGATGTGAGCCACTGTGCCCAGCAATTTTTGAGAATTTTTAAAGAAGGCATCCAGTTCTTTTTTGCCTTTTGGAGTACAAAAAACTTCATAAGGTGTTACAGTGTGGCTCATCCCAAAACCATCAATATTTTGTCATAACAGGTGCTGATTATGGGGAGATTTGTCTGATGCCAATGCTACAGTAACCAGAATTCTGGAGGTATGAGAAACAGTAACTGCATTTTTTTTTCTTTAAAGAGGATCATAGGCCTTTACTTAATATGCTCAGTAGCATTTGGTTGGGAACCCGAAATACTGCATCTCTTCTAGTGACAGATTTCACAGACTGAAGTCCTCTGTCTCCAAATTTAATTATCTTAGGATAATGGAAAGGTGGCCTACTACTGAGTATATCTCTAGAAAAAAAAGAGATTCCATAAATTCAATCGATAGCGCATTCCGGTAGCTTACATCGCCAGGATCATCACAGTCTCCCCTCGGCACTACCTACAATCCTCTGATCATAATTTAAACCAATTTCTTTTCATTCTGTCTTCCAGTCACCATCTGCCTCTCATATTTCTCTCATCCTTCTATTTTAACTTCTACTGTAGTCTGTCCCTTCAACCTTTCCAAACAGGTTCTGCTTTCAAATTCTTTAATCATTTTCACTGATCCATTCATGGCCTTTTCCAAATATTTCATTTGTTGTAGGTTCCTGACATAGCAGTTTAATAAGAACAGGTCACTGATCTTTTATGTTACAAATTTTACTCCTATATTAATCTGGATTTTGGCTTACAACACAATTAATGGAGCTATAGATATTCATCTTGTTTTTATTAACGAACCGTCTTAGTGAATCACAGACTCAGAAATGTCCTTAAAAGGTAATAGCATTCAGTCACCAAGATAACTATTTTTGTTTTCATCAGTTTTTCATTCCTTCCAACTGCTCTGTCAAAACCACATACTTAATTACCTTTCCAGCATTGGTTGTTATGATATATTAGACAATTATGGTGAAAAATGTTACCTTGCCATCTACTTTTCTCCGAAAGAACACAAAGCTTCTCTCATAAGTGATCTAATGTGTCCTTAAAATACTCATCTATGAGAGATGGAAGGCTTCACTACCTTTATAGTATAAACAGGGAAAGTGAGACCTAGCAGACCGTATGGTTAGGATGAGACAGGTGAGTAAACGACTCTTGGATCAGACACATTCCCCAGACTCTCTGCTGCCAATAGCAGCAGGCAGAACATGCATGGTCATCCTCAGCCCGATATCAACATGGGAGACATCTTCTGCAGATCCGTGCTGCAGTGCATGGCACAGAGGAAACCCGCACGACCCTCAGGCTGAAGACAGGTTACTGCTTCTTAGATGCATGACTTCCAGTAGATCACTCAAAAGCTCTGTGTTTTGTTTGGTAAAATGATCACGATAACAACATGTGACCCACAAGCTGATACAGAAATGACACTACCAACGAGCAAGCCACCCTCAAACCCCTAAATTTTTAATGTATTGTCTAATATTTGCAATGAGGTGGCACACTCAGAATCTACTAATAGAAATAACCAAGTAATCCTGCGGATATTATCAATCAGTGTTGGTCAAAATACAATTTTTTTCTTTTCCTTTTTTTTTTTTTTTTTTTGAATCTGAGTCTCACTCCATCCCCCAGGCTGGAGTGCAGTGGCATTCTCACGGCCACCCTAGCGTTGATCCACTAGGCTCTGGGGATCCTTCACCTCAGCCTTCCAAGTAGCTAGAACTACAGGCGCATGCTACCACGCCTGGCTAATTTTTTATTTCTTGTAGAGACAATGTCTCACCAAGTTGCCCAGGCTGTTCTTGATTCCGTGGGCTCAGGCAATCCACTCCCCTTGGCCTCCCAAAGAGCTGGGATTACAGGCTGAGCCACCAAGCCTGGCCAATTTTTTTCTTTTTCTAATCCATAACACTTAAAACACAAATTATTATTTTCTGGAAACCATTTCAGTATATGCTTGAATTAATAACATATTAGCCTGCCCATAATTTTTAATCATAACACTTAAAAAGAGTTTACAGACTAGCTAAGTCCAACCGTCCTGTGCATGCTATAGGGACACCACAAATATTTGTTGAGACTTACTTCTAATATATATATATTTGTATATATATACACACACATATATATATTCTTTTTTTTTTTTTTTTTTTGAGTTGGAGTCTCACTCTGTCGCCCAGACTGGGGTGCAGTGGCCGCTCCCGGCCACCGCAGCCTCGACCTGATGGGCTCCGGCGATCCTTCCGCCTCAGCCTTCGAAGTAGCTGGAACTACAGGCGCGCGCTACCACGCCCGGCTAATTTTTTTTGATTTATTGTAGAGATGAGGTCTTGCTTGCCCAGGCAGGTCTCGAACCCGCGGGCTCAGGCAATCTACTCACCTTAGCCTCCCAAAGACGCGGGATTACAGGCTGAGCCACCGAGCCCAGCTTATATATTCTAATATATGTATATTAGTTATAAGCAATTTACTTTTCAGAGTGTGTATTCTCTAGCTCAGTATTCTCTACTGTTTCCTTCTCTCTTTCTCCTCTCTCTCCCTCTCTCCTTCTCTCTCTCTGTCTCACTGTTTCTATCTCTGTCTTATTGTCTGTATCTCAATCTCTCTCTTCTCTTTTGCCCACAAGGCACAACTGAAATAAATAAAACAATCAAAAATAGATCTGCTTTTCTTTGGAATGTGTGGGATATCTCCCAACACTCTGGCACACTGTGAATTTCTTAGTTGATCCCTAGGCTGCCTGCAGAAATCTGATTACCACAATACTATTTTTTCTAGAGTATCTTTCCTTCCTTGAGGAAATTAAAAGTTCTATTGCACAGCAAGGTGACTATAGTCGATAATAATGTATTATATATTTCAAAATAGCTAAAAGAGAGATTTTGAATGTTTTCACCACAAAGAAATGATAAATATTTGAGATAATAGACATGCTATTGACGCCAACTTGATCATTCCACAATGTATGATATGAAACATCACATTGTAACCCATAAATACATTTATTATGTGTCAATTAAAAGTAATACTCAAAACCAAAAAATTTTTTAAATGCCTGGCACATAATATGCTAAATGTGTTTAATATATTCTAAAAGAATGAATGTGATGCCTGTGTTGTGCTAGAATATTCTATGATTCAAATACATACAGAAAAATAAATTATATGTTGCACAATGAAACAAATATAATTTCTTGCTTCTTGACTTGTGCGCTGTAACATTCTTGGCATCTAGCTCTCTCTATGTGATTATACATTGGTATCTTTTTTTTTTTAAGTTTCAGTGTAACAAGCGTACTGCTTCTTTTCTTCTCTGTGGTTATCAAAAGCAAAATCTAAGCTACAGAAGAAAGTTTTTCTTTCTTTTTTTTTTAGTACAGAAACTATTTGTGTACCATGTGTGATAAAGGTGGAATCTCTGTGACAAAGGCCCCACTGACTGGAAACTTTTCCTTGAAGTGACAGCTGGCTTTCAGAGGAGGCATTCTATGGAGTATGTAAATGTAGTGTGCTTTGCCCAAATCTGCAATTTTTACCATTTGATCCCAGAGGCTGGAATCTAAAACAATGATCCCAACGGTAGAAATGTTTGGAGGACTGTACTTGCTGAAACAAGAACAGAATATACACCCTGCTTAGGGAGAACACATGACCTAAAACACAGAAATATGAACTTGTCTCTTGGGCTAAAGATTTATAAATTTACTTGTGATATAATCCACCTGTTTGTAAAAATATCCCAAATATCTCATCAAAAGATGCTATTTAATGGTTCAGGCAAGGTCATGTTAAGGTTGAGATCAGCAAGTAATGGAAACCAAACCAAGTGGTGAAATATTCTCCAGGAATTAACTGCAGGGAGGCCCCTAAAAACCAGAGAAAATGGATGGGGCTCTTGTGACAAAACTGAAACCTACAGAGAGATTGCGCCTGCCTCTGGTTCCCCTTAAAGGACAGGAAGTCCTCCCTTAATTTGCATATGCTGCAGAGCCCAGTCCCAGGTCCAAGCAGTGGCCTACATTGACAGAGATTATACTTAGGATCAGTGCACATTTTAAGCTTCCAATTTATAATTCATTATATAACGGCTAATTAGTAGATCAAAGTAATTAGTATGCAAACCTCAAACCAAATATGGTGCATTTCAATACAACCTAAAAGGCAAGATCTCTGATACTTTTAAATATTTTTCTTTTATTCCAAACTCCATAATGGAATATTACACAATCATAAAGAAGGACAAAATCATGAATTTCACAGCAACTTGGATGGACTTAGAGTCTATAATACTGAGCAATCTATTACAGAAACAAGACCTGAGTATCACATGTTCTCACTCATAAGTGGACCTTGAACAATTATCTTGATACTATAAGAAAAAGATTGGCAGCAGTAGAAAACTGCTGGGGGATGGGGCAGGATGCAGGATTGGCAGTAGTGGGAATCTATCGGGGGCAGGGACATACCTCATCAACAAGGGTACCTGCATAATGAACATTTGTATACCTAACCCTGAATTGTACCCTATATCTTTAAAATACAAATAAATAAAATACAACCATATAACGCTTAAAAAAAAACTGAAAACGGTTTTGAGGAAAAAAAGTCTTCTTCCTTCTGCCAATTAACTTGTTCAGGTTTTTAAAAAATTAAGAATTAAAAAAAGAAGCTGCTCCCTGGGAAGAAGAGGGAGAGGAAGGAGTTAGGTGAATAATATTAATCTGAGTTATTTATTGAATTGCGTCATTTAGAAGTGCCAAGAATGGCGTCAGCATGTGCTTTTATCACGAGATTATAGTGACACATCTGTGAAGTGACTAGTATCAGCCTCATTTTACAGATAAGGAAACAGGCTTAGTAAAGGAAGAGAAATGTCAATATTGTCAAAGGAGAACCGCCCCCATCCCCATACACAAAATACTTCTTTTACAAGGTAGAAAGACCTTATATACTTTGTATTTAGATAATTCAGCTGAAAGTATAAGAACTATAACATAGAAATAGTTATAATACAATTTTGATTTGCTTTAGGACTTTAAGACTCATATACAATGTATGATAATTATTATTTCTGAGACATCATGTACAATCCATTCATGACACTGCCTGAGAAGTAGAACAAGAGACTGAGTGCAGTCAAGGAAGGTGGCGAGCCCTGCGTGGGAAGCCACTGGACAGTGCTGGTTGTGTGTCTGTAGTGTGCCAGAGACCAGGCTGGAGTCTACCCACATTAGCTCAAGTGATCCTTACATCACCTGCACTTAGTTGTACATTGTCTCCACAAATTCATGAAGTAGCCAAAAGGTATTAGAAAAAAGCACAGGAAAAATGACGAATAAATGAGAAAATTGAGGTTAAGGAGAAATAATGAAAGGACAGTTTTAAAAGGTAAGCCACAAAGCATAATAATAATATTCTGTGTGATTGGGAACTGGAATTCTGAAGCCATTGACCTGAATCTGAGCCCAGACCCCAGCCCTTAATTCCTACTCCTTAGCAGTGGCAAGGCCCTAAGTTAAGGATGGAAACACTTGAAGCCTCAGTTTCCTTATGTGCAACGTGGTGATAATGAAAGCATCACTACCCTCATCATAGGGCTGCTATAAGGAATACACCAAAAATATACATTCAATACTTAGCACAATGCCTGAACTGCAGCAATGTTCCACAACTAGCAGTCATCAATACCTCCTAGCACATGGGAGGAGTGCTGAAGACCCAGTACATTTACTACAAGCTCACCATGATTTGGCTTCACCTCAAACCCATTGAGATGAGAGAAAAAAAAATGATGTTCCATAATGTACCGGTTGTAACAGATGAAAATAAATCAACCATTAAGGAGAAATATAGCTGCCTCCTCCCCCGCTGTAGAGACTGGTGAGCAACGTTTCCTGTGGTGGGTACTATTATTCCCCACATTATCCATAAAGAAATGGAAGTCCTGCAAGGTCAAACCTCAGGTTTGGAGGCACATGGTAGCAGCTAGGAGGAGACAGGGCTCTTCCCTTGATCTGCTGCCACGTCAAGGGGCTTGAGTCCACTAAGATTTGGAGCAGGTGAAGCATGGGAGGGGATACTTCTGTCATCTTAGGCAGGCACTGTGGATACATTTCAAGTCTCTTTTATGTTTAGTGTAGGGGTGGGAACTTTGAGGCGGGGTTTTTATTTCCTATGGCTCTTGATACAGTGTAATCTCAGACATATTTGTGTTTAACGTTTAAGACCATAACACTTCTAACTAGGTGTGTGGTGGCATGGCACTGTGACCACCACACTCAGCCACTGCAATACTATTTTCAACAAGCACAGAGACATAAATCACATTTCTCTTCCCTCTTATGACCCTTGAGATGTTTCAATACATGTCAGCCTTGAGAAAATAAATGTCTGCTCTTTTATTAAATGTGCCTGGAGAGGAACACGCCAGTTATGTGTTGTGGCTGAATGGAGGGCCTTCATTTCGATGATTTCAATTTTCTTTATTAGTTTTTTTTTAATTGACCAGTGTATTAGTTTCCTAGAGCTGCCATAACAAATTACCATGAAATGAATGGTATTAAACAATATGAATTTATTCTCTCACAGTTCTGGAGGCCAGAAGTCCCAAAACAAGGTGTCAGCAGGGAGGTTCCCCTGGACACTCTGAGGGGCATCATTCCATGACTCTCTCCTAGTTGCTGGCAGTTGCTGGCAGCCCAGGGCAGTCCTTGGCTTGGGCGGCATAACTCATCTCTGCCTTCACATTCATGGCCTTCTCTTCTCTATTGTGCCTCTGTCTTCTCTTTCTCTGTGTCTTATAAGAACTCTCATCATTATACTTAGGGCCCACTTAAATCCAAGATAATATTGTCTTACGTTCCTTAATTACGTCTGCAATTATTTCCAAATAAGGTTACGTTCTCAGGTCCTGGGAGCTAGGACTTGGACATGTCTTTTTGGAGCCACTAGTCAATTCATTACAACCAATAATGATTGTGTTGTAGTCACATCCAACAAAACAAAGCAGAAGAATGTTTCTAGGGGCCACAGGGAGTCTCCCTGCTGGGATGAGGTGTGATCCCTGCCAGCATAGTCCCCCATAGGAGAAGCGGGAGGAGGGGCTTATTCAACACTTTATTCAAGCATTATAGCTCACTTATTCAAGCATTACCAACCAAGATAGTAAGTTAGTTGATGCTTCCTCACTGGCCTTTTTAGCTTATGAGATCAGGTACATCCTCTTCATCTTTGAACCATCAGCACTTGCATAGGTCCTAACACACAATAATTTGCTAAATTAACACAGTTGAAGCTACAGGGAAAGTAGAGAAAAATGAAAGAAAACATAATATAAGATAGAAGAGAAAATGATTTCCATCAGTTTTGTACAATGTATCACTGTTGCCTAAACCAAGCCATGGCATTTCTCAATTTTGACATGGGTTATATTTCTAATAATCTGCTCTTTCATTTTCATCTAGATTCTAGCTCCATCTTATGGCACCAACTTCTTTAGTTTAGTTAGCAAGATACTACGTGTTTTTCAGTTAACTCACAAGGAAGTCAAATCCTTAAATAATAAGTACAAAAATTCAATGTATATTATGGAAGATGAAGGGTTCTGTTGCCATGGTAACCCACCAGGCTGAACAAGACAACTCACTCATTCAGCAATTAGCTACTTCAATTACTAGTTAACTAGTTAAAAGCATCTCAATGTACAGAGATATTTTAATTCTTTCATTCTTGTGACATTTTTAATTTTTATACCCTCACCAGATGTGTTGGTGGTTATAATGATGCATTGCTACATGCTGTCTTTCATTTAACTATACCATTAAGGTTGCAATATCAATGGGCTTTTTTCTAACCACGGACATATATTAATAACCTGCTCTAGTACCACTGAGAGCAGCATTTTAAAAAATATCCTTTGACATTTAATGCGTGGGTGAGAAAATACCAAACTATCTGTAGTGCTTATTTCATTTTATTTTTGTCATTAGATGCTCACAGTTATCATTTCACCTTGACTGGCTTCAGGTTGAATCTCATTTCAGAACCTATCCATTTTTGAGCATTAAAATTACTCATGAAACTTTTTGAGAGAATGATACTGTAACTTAAGTCAACGGTACATGTCTTTAAAATTGCAGACCCTAGGAAGAATACTCTATTTAAGTTGCAATTAAATGTCTTTTGGGGGCACAGCATGTCACCATGAGGTACACTGAGCAGTGGGTCCCATATGGGCAGGAACTGTCTCATATTCACAGGCATTTTCAGTGCTAGGTGTCCGTTCAGGCACCGACCAGGGCTATGAGAGCCAATGGCTACGTGAGGGTGAGACTACAAGCTCCCTTTCTATCTCCAAATGTGTCACAGGCCCAGATGTTTTCGGATGTACAAAAATGCTACATCCCTGAATACTCTTGTACAGTTACAGAAGAATAAAGCTGAGAGAAAATAGAGAGGGAAATGGTGAGTTAAGAAAGAAATCCAATGCAAGAGGAGATCAAAACAGGAAATGAGCCACAAGGAAAGGGAGATGTGGATAGAGGGAGAAAGCAAGGGCTGGAAAAGAAGCGCCAAGGCTGAGGCAGGAAGAGAAGCCTAGAGGCAGAGGAGGGACAGACGTGAGGGGCTATCCCAGTCTCTCCCACTCATGCAGAAGACACAGAGGGGAGAATACACGGGGTTCACATGTTCAAATGTAGGCCAAAGCTGACGTTCCTCAACATATATCATAAGTCATGGTAAAAAACAAAGGAGGAGTGAGGTGCTAACGGATGTGGGATAGTCGCAGTGTGAATAAGTGACTTTTCGGTTGAGGTGGACAGGCTGAACCACTCCACTGGGGGAGGAAAGAGCCTGCTGGTTGGTGGGTGTGGGGCATATCTCATGGGGGGTACCACTTGTCAGGGATTCTCAAAGTCCAGGAGGCAGTCACTGACCACCCTTTCCTTGCAATACGTGCCCCCACACTGAGCAGCTCAGACTTGGGAAAGGAAGTGCCGTCCTTAAAGAACCTCCCTCCAACCACACGCGGCTTGTCCATCCGCTCCTGCTCCTTTTTCTCCAGCTCCTGACCTCTTTCCCTCTCCTTCATTCTTCACTTCTTGGCTCTCTTGATAGGATCTAAAATGACCCTAATATATCTAGCTAGAGAATTCTAGAAAATGACAAAGAAAAAAAAGTCTGTTTTTAGTTTTTTGTGCCTAATCCTGGAACCCAGCACAATCCCTGGTATAGAATAATCATAAAATAGGAATCAATGACCTTTACTAAATGCTCATTGGTGACAGGCCTTTCATCCTTAGGGCAACTCCATGGGAGGAGACACCTTTACACGTGTGTACCAAATGAAAGAATGAAGGCACAAATGAAGGAATGAACATACTTCTGTACACTCTGACGTTGAAATGACACCTTGTGGTTTAGTTCCACCAGCCAGTAATCAATGAGAATCTTAAGGAAGGACTGATTCTGTGTGGTCAAAAAAGGGTGCACTCTGATAGGGACAGTGCCTTTTTCAATCAAAGGAATTAAAAATGCCATGTAGATCTTGCTTTTTGCAAATATCCCTGGAAAGTTGGTCATGCATATCAGGTTGTGTAATTCATGTACTGAATTATCTGCACATAAGAGTTAAGATTTTACCTACACATTTTGTTTGGAATAGTCTGATAGGCAAAAGGATGCAGGGTTATTACTGAAATGAGATTGGCCAAGGATGAAATGCTGGTGAAACTGAATTCAGCGCTTCTCCCCCCTTGTGCATCTGTTCACAGATTTCCATAATCAGAACTCAGTGAAATGCCTTAAGGTAGCATCACTAATGACTACCCAACACCACACTTAGGTTCTGCCTCACACAGTCCTTCTAAGACTTTTACTGAGTACTTCCTATTGCTGACTCTGCTTTATGTGTGAGAGGCAAGAACTGGCCTGTCTTCAGCTGTCTCATAGTCTAGAGTGGACACATGAAGCGTGCATCCACTATCACCTCATGGTAGAAGCTAGAAAGCACTGTGAGTAGATCAGGCTCAGGAGGAATCCACCTTGAATCAATTAGAGTGGGGCACACCTGCCTGTTGCTGCACATTCACCTTGTCCTTTCCTCAACAACCATCACTCAACTTTACTACATGGCACCGAAGCAACTGTCAAGTAAGCACTGACCACAGTTCTCATCGTTTCAGAGACCTTGCTGTTAGAGATGTTAAAAGAGCACATAGGGTCAGACAAAAGAAAGCCATAACACATCACAGGCTGACATGGAGGCCTGTGGTGAGCTGAAGCACTCTAAGTCGTAGCTCCAGAGGGCGTGAGCTGTTGGAAATCACTTTTCAAGCCAATTACTGCGATAAGCCACTGAGACAGTAGAGGCCTGCAATTCCCACTGCATACACCAAGCTCCTAAGGACTGCAGTGAGTATCCTGGCTTTATTAAATATGCAAAATTATAAAATTACAGGGGGGACTTGAATTGAGCAGGGATGTGCCCACTAAATTTCTCATGAATGCAATAAGAAACACAGGAAAGTTAACAATTTCTCTTGGGGAAAACAATAAGAACAACAACAATCACATGAGCAGCAGTGCTTCTGCTCAACTCACCAGTGCAACAGGAAATCTACTAAACTCATCAACTTCTCGGGGAAACCAGGGACAACAGTGTTTTTGGTGCCCCATTCTCAACTTTCTTTACTCCCTCCCTCCACCTTGTGAGGCTTCCTTGAAACAAGCAAGAGCCTGATGTGTCATTTATACCTTGACTGAAGGTTATGTATACTTATGTGTAATTGAACATACTTTGCATTTTAACAAGAGTGGCTAGCATTTACTGCATGTTCTAAGAACTTTGCATGCATTATCATATTACTCCTACCTCATAACAATGCTATGAGATAGTTATGCTTGTTATCTTCATTTTACAGAAAAGGAAATGGAGGCACAGAGTGGGGAAGAAGCACATGGTCATGGAGCCAGTGTGCAACAGGACAGGGCTCATCCCCCGGCTGACTGACAACCACTCTTAGCCACTGGCTTAAACTGCAGCCACGAGAAGCTTGCATTACTTTACTTGCAGACAAAGGGCTTGTACATATGCACAGTGAACTTGTCATATGACAGCTGATGAGGTCCACATAAGGGGAGAAGACTTTTCAACCCCCCAAATTAAGCTATAACTAGAATGCCCTCAAAGCAAAACTGCATTAATTTTCATAAGGGTGGTGTCACCAGTTCACAGTCTAGTGAGGGAAACAGAGAGGTAAAGATAATTAAAACACAGTGACCTGAGGGTTGACAGGCATCCACGTGAAGATGCCACCTGAGGTCAGAGCACAGTGTGGACACCTGTCTGGAAACAACGAGATGGATGACTTCACAGAGGGGATGATATTGCAGCAGAGTTTTGAAGGACGAGTTGGAAACTGTCAGGTAAGTAGGGTAAGGGTAACATTCAAGACACATACAACTATAAAAGAGGAATTAACAAGACTAGAAAAGTAGGCAGGGGTCAAAGGGGGAAGATCTTGCATGCCAGGTCAAAGAGCATGGACTTTATGCTGTTAGCAGTGGAATACAATACTCCACTCAAGTGTTTAAAGGACTATATTCCAGCTTGCAGATAGCATATCATGGAACTTCATAACTTTAATAGTTGTGTGAGCTCATTCCCATTATATACATAATATACATATATCGTGTGTGTGTGTGTGTGTGTGTGTGTGTGTGTAATTTCTTTTGGTTTCATTTCTCTGGAAAACCCTGACTAATGTCCATTGTAAGATAGTATATACAGTTCACAGGTAAGAAGACTGAGAGTTAGTAAGGTTAAAAAATTGTATCAGAGTAACTGGGAGAACATAAAAAAACAGCATATATTTATCTTGACAACCTATATGCAAGGGGTTATTCTGGAAAATATGTGAGATGCAGAAAAAGGAGAGAAGGAGAAAGGGAGAAAGAGAGGGAGAGGAGAGAGAGAGACGACAGAACAGTTTCCACAAGGAATTTTCTGTTCTTTATCATATAGGAGGCTGCCTCAAACAGGAGGGAGTCACACATACAGTGCATGTTGATACAAATATCCAGATACTGTTCCATATATAAGAGCTTACCGTTAGTTAGTGAAGGGCTGAAAGTGATCCTCAGAGATAAGCAGAGCCAGGAAGGGGCTTAGTGAATACTGCTGGTGGAGGTGAAACCAGAAAACATGGCAGAGGGTAACCATGACCCTGGGCAGGGGATTTAATTACCCAGTTTAGTGACTACATGTAGACACCTAAAAGGACATCCCCAAATACTCCTTCTTCTTAAGTAAAAGAATTTGTTTCCTGCCTAAAATTATCAAAAGGTTCATGCCAGTTTGAAACAAATCAATACTCCCACTGAAAAAACAAAAGAAGAAAGTCATGAGAACTATGAGAGACAAGGTTTTTATGGAGTTGGATAAAGTCCTATATGTTAAAAAATGTATTTCAATACCATAAGGTATATTTAACAGCAGAGATTTTGGTGGAAATTTTATGAATATTATACAAATAAATAATTGACTTATCTTTGTATAAATGTCACACTTTCCTTCAAAGAGCTCTCAGAATATTATTAATACATAAGACAGATAAAAGTGTCATAATGGAACCATCTGGGATAAACACACACACACACACACACACACACACACACACACACAGTAGAAGGATCTAAGACTGTCAATACTGGAGAACAGCTATAAAAGTGTCAGCCACACGGTATACACCAGGGTACTGTGGTGAAAAAAACGTATGTGAAATTTGGAGAATTTTCCTTGCAAGTGCCTCAAATAGGCTATTAAGTAACCGAAAGAGGAATTTTTTTCCCCCCACAGATAAGTGCTGCCTAGACAGACTTAAATCACTTTTTAAATATTCTGTCAGAAAAGTTGATAATATAAGAGGGTAGCACATTGACAGGCCCTCTTCCTTCTCTAAAAGCTTCTCTCAGAATTTTTAAAGTACGAAAAGTTTTTGCAGTAAATACTCTAGTATGTCTGTAGAAATACTTTTATAAGTATTTCTTTGAGAGCAATGGAATAACAGAAAAGAAATACGAGCATCAGATAAAACACAGGAGCTGAAATATATGACTCATTTACATATGACTCATTTACAAACTGACCAATGAATAACGACAAAGCCCTGTCCAGAGGTCTCCCAATATCTACAACAGACAAAAATGATGTTTGATGGGCAGAATGAGGTCTTTAGAAAGTCCAAAGCTAAAACGGAATGACAGAAGTTTCTGTGATCATATATAGCATAAACAGAGTCTTTTTCAGCAGAGTCTAGTATTCTGTTAGGTTGATACGTTCATAGTGTTTGTTTTTGGCATGGCAACACTGTGGTGTCGGGAGTGTTTATCATGTATCATTTGTTATTTGGAGTGACAATGCTGTGCTTGTGAATAGACCATGCACTTTGCAGATTTGAATAAAGTTAGTGCTATTTGTGGGCTAAAGAAGATGGAGTGTCAAGTGGAAAAAAAGAACATTCCCAACATATTCCTCTGTTGGCATTTAATAGAGGTGTAAAGACAGCAGAGGTGGCTGGAAATATCTGTGCCATGTACGGAGAGAATGGCATTAGGGAAAGCACAGCAAGAGAATGGCTTTGTCATTTCAAAGAGGGCCACTTAGACCTGAGTGATTCACCACGTTCAGGAAGACCACCAGCCTTTGATTCATACCAGTTAACCCAAGAATTGGCAAATGTGATGAACTGTGACCAGTCAGCCATTCCATGGGCAAGTGAAAAACACTACGAACCTGTGCATCAACACAACAGAATCAGGGAGTAGGCCCATAAAAAGGAAAAGATATTTTAGAACATCAAACGAGGGAGGAAACCATAGGGGTAAGTTTTCATGACCTTGGATTTGGCAAGGGGTTCTTAGATATGCAATCAAAAGCACAAGAAATAAAAACAAAATAAAATAATAGATAAACTAAACTTCATCACAATTAAAATTAAAAACCTTTGTTCTCTGAAGGACCCTCTGAAAAAAGTGAAAGGCAATCCAAATATTAGCAAATCATATATCTGATAAGGGCTTATAGCTATAATACCTAAAGAACATTCATAACTCAATAAAAAAAATCCCAAGCTTAAAATGACCAAAAGACTTGAGACATTTCTCCATAGATGACATGCAAATGGCCAAGAAGAACGTGAAAAGATATTCAATACTATTTTCCAGGAAGAAATGTATATCAAAACCACACTAAGATGCCGCTTAATACCCAGTAAGATGACTAAAACAAAAAGTCAGATGATAACAAGTTTTTGGGAGGACATGAACAAAATGGAAACTCTCATACACTGTTGGCAGGTTAAACATGGTGCAGCCCTTTTGGAAAACAGCAGGGCAGTTCCTCAACCAGTTAAACATGAAGCAGCCATATGACCCAACAATTCCACTCATATATATATATATTCCCAAGAGAAATGAAAATATACATCTGCACAAAAACTTATACATACATAATTAATAGCAGCGTTGCTCATAATAGCCAAAAAGTGAGAACCACCCAAATGTCTATCAACCGATAAATGGATAAACAAAATGCAACACACCCATGCAATAATCAGCCATAAAAAGAATCAAAGTACACACTACAACATTAATGAGCCATGAAAACTTTATGCTATGTGAAAGAAGCCAATCACACCTGGCTTACATGATTCCACTTGTATGATAAGTCCAGTATAAGCAAATATATAGAGACAGAGAGTGAGTTTTTTGTTGCTCAGGGGACAAGGGTGCAAGGTCTCTTTTTGAGGTGATGTGAGCGTTCTAAAACTGATTGTAGTGATGGTTGCACAGCTGTATATATAGAAAACCACTAAACTGTACACCTTAAATAGGTGAATTGTATAGTATGTGTATTACATCTCAGTAAAGTTGTTACAACAAAAACAAAACAAAACAAAAAAAACAAATGAGTTGAAGGCTGCCAGGGGCTGGGCATGGATGAATATGTACTCGGAGTCACAGAGACGGAAGCAGGATAGTACACAGTGGGATTCTGAGGTTGACAGGCATAGCCTTGAATTCCAATTACACATATTCACTGATCTTGGAAAAGTAACTTATGCTCTCTATGCCTCAGTTTTTCTCTTTTGGAAAAAAGGAGTAACAATTGTACCAAATTTACAGAATTATAGTGAAAATCACCATATTTCTGGCTTATATGAAAAACTCAGGATTACCTGGTCACAGTGGCCCACACTGTCCCCTGGCAACCCTAAGTAACTGCTTTGTTTTTGTTTTTTGTTTTTTTTTTTTTTTTTGAGTTGGAGTCTCACTGTCACCCAGACTGGAGTGCAGTGGCCGCCCCCGGCCACCACAGGCACGACCTGCTGGGCTCCGGCGATCCTTCCGCCTCAGCCTTCCAAGTAGCTGGAACTACAGGTGCGCGCTACCATGCCTGGCTAATTTTTTTGATTTATTGTAGAGATGAGGTCTCACCAAGTTGCCCGGGCGGGTCTTGAACCCACGGGCTCAGGCAATCCACTCACCTCAGCCTCCCAAAGGCGCGAGATTACAGGCTGAGCCACCGAGCCCAGCTATTAACTGCTTTCTTAGGAGGAGCAGGGGCTTGCCCATCAGCTATAACCCCAACTGACTGCTCTGGATCCTGGAGACCACTAAGGTTGCCGCACCTGGAATAGCGATTAGAATCTTAGGGCTGGGAGAATTTACCCTTCAAATGTAAAAATAGGTTTTGAATGCTATATTGTTATAAATCTCTATTTCCTCATGTCTGAAATGGAGAATAACAGTAGCAATGTTATTGGTTGTTGTTAAGATTAAATAAGATGTATGGAAAAAACTGAGCACAACACCGGAGTGTAACAGTCTTCCAAAGGAATTAACGGTAGAGGCCAGAAAGTTGTCTGGCTCAGTGTTATTATGCACCAAAGACAATTCCCTGACATGAATGCCCTCTAAAATCCTCCTTGACCCACATGGCATGGTCTTGGAGGTTTGTGAAGATAAAGAATTGGATCCTGGAAGGCTTCCAAAAGTTAGTTCTTTGTCGCCAAGGAGTACTGTGCTTGCAGCCAGGTGCAAAGCAGCTATTTGGAAAGGCTCCTGAAAAAATACTTCTTTGGGTAATCAAAAATATAAAAACACTACACAAACAATTTTGTCCCTGTATTATTAATTACCTTTCGGGATGGAAATAAAACAAAACAAATTACCCCTGCTGAGTAGTGTGATAACCAGAGACCGCACCAGATGAGCTAAGCCTGCTTCATGCCAGAGACAAATAGGGCTTGCTCGGTGCCAGAGATAAATTGGACAGGTTCATCTCCTCCTAGAAACTACTCTCAAAATACAAAAGCAGGTTTTAAGTGCTCAGCAGCTTAAGCACACACATGCACACATACACGCACACATACCACTCGCACACATGAATGTATTACACACTACACTCACACTTTGGCTTCTGAGAGACCATTTGAAGGGTAATTTAATGCTGGTTAGGCAAGAGCTTATCTTTGGGAAAGGAAAAGCCTCTCCTTCCTAGACAAACATTTTCTGTAGTTATTAAAATAAATTCCTATCAGCAGTTTGTAATTACTCTCCCCGGAATAAGCGCCCTGACAACCAGAGCCTCACAGAGGATGACAAATGCCCCCTGCTGTCTGGAAGCTCACAAGCATGCACACACCCAGCACGCCTGGGCCCTTCTAGAGAAAGATGCACTTCATGGAATGACTCATGTCTGAGCATTTCTCACAAACCAGGGGCCGGCAGCAAATGCCTACATATCACGGCATGAGATATCTACCCCGGCCAAATAAAATAAGCCACTCCAAAATAAGGCCCATAAAACATGTGGCAAAACCTTCAGGCCTATGAAACATTCACATTTTGTCAAAGGCAATCCTATTGAATCTTCATCTCCAAATAAGTCACCCCTCAGGAAGAGAGGCTGAGCTCTTTTATCTTCCTTATTAAATTCAGAACATTTCTAGGTTCCTGATATATCAGAGACTGAGATTTCAGGACATTTTAGAGTATCATAGAATTCTATTCTCCTCCCTTCCAAGCCAGGACAGCTTCACTAAAGCACAAGTGTTATCACCTTTGCTACCGCTCAGGAACTTACAGGGGCTTCTTACAGTCTGATTGGGGCCCAGAGCTGCAGGCTGCATCCTCACCATGGCTGGATTCAGGTGAGGCACAGCATCTGACACTGGAATTTATCAAGTGTGGACCAATCTCATCTAGACAAAGTCAGGAGATCAGGGGCAGGGGTTAAACAGGAGAGAAGGTGGTCTGTTTTCTGGCTTGAGAGTTGGTCACAGCAGTGGAGGTACAGAGAAACAAGTGTGAACCCACAGGGTCAAGAACTTTAGTCAGTCTAAGATACATGTTATACACAGCTCCTTAGGAAGGGACTCCACAAACTTTCTTTGAGCCTGTGCTATATCACATGTCATTGGCCTAGGCATGAGGGTTAGGCACAGGTAGAGGATAGTCCTGGGAGGCAGAAAGACCCCGAGTTCTGTCTTGCTGGCTCTCCTAACAGGATGATGGTGAGTTAGTGGGAAGGCAGAAGATGCTTAAAGGAAAGGCCAGGGAACTCACATTAGATGGTGTCAACATCCTCAGTACAATCTCATCAAAATTCTACTACAGAAAATAAAGGAGGAGGAGAGGGCAGTGCAGAAAAGTAGGAAAATTTCAGAAAGAAACTGGTAGGAATGTGGTAGGCAGAAAAGAAAGATGGAGACTATGGAAAATGGAACTGCTGAGCCACAGTCATAGACTAGTTATGAAGCTGAAAATTGGAAATGAATGAATTGATGTGAATTCAACAAATATTAACAGAATTCTTACTCTAAGCCAGGTTTGGATTGGGGCACACACATATGAGTGTCAGGAGCTCAGAGTAGAGCTGAGAGGTGATATGCAAATGAGGAGTTTCACTTCAGGGTGTGATGAGTGTTGTAATTGGGCCAATCATGGAGCATTTTCAAGGAATAGTCTATAATGCAGCCGATCAGCAATTCTGTGAGATTTTTCTTTCCTCTAGTGGGACTTGGCAACTTAAAAATAGCAGTTGCAACCAAGGACTGCGGTGACCCAGAGTTGTGGCATGATAGACTAGGTGTGGAAACTCATGAACCGACTGTCTTGTTCAGGCCATGTTTCAGCACCTTGGAGAGCGTCAGGCTCAGAGTAGGGTTTTAAAAGGTATTTCTGAAAGCAGCAGATGAATATGTGAATTAATTAATAAATCACCATGGCTTTTCAATATGCAGCGACTGAAAAAGAGGGCCAAAGGATTGTGAAAACTCGGAGTCAGGGGTTGAACTAACGAAACATACTAGCATTACCGTGGAAATAACCTGAAGAGTAAAATTGGTTTCAATAGCAAGCTGGCCTTTGGATAATCATCAGGGGAAATGCTACAGGTCCTGAGGACAATGGTGAGGGCAAGGATGGAAAGGGTGATTAAATGCGAGGAACAGAGCACACAGCTGGCTGGAAAACATCCAGGGGCTAGAACAAAGGGAATTCAGGGCAGACACTGGATATAAGTTACCTTTGAACCTCCTCCTCCACGCTGTGCAGAATAAGGGAATAACCTCTACTTGAGATGGTTTCCAGAAAAGTGCATAATCCCCACCATAACCCCACATGGACATTGTTATTTTTAGTCCCATTTTTTAAATGAGCAAAACAAGGCTTTAATGGTTTATGCTTAACTTGCCTGGTCACAAGCCAGTAGAAGGAGAACCAGGATGTAAACAAAAAAATGTACACTCTTAACCAACAGGCTATAAAAGGGGATGACAAAATGTAAAACGTGCACTGAGTACGGTAATTTAGGTGTGGTTGGGTGTTTTTGATTAAAAATGTAAAGCAGCACAAAGATCCCAGATGAGTCTGTGAATACTCCTGATTCTGCCAATGACCGAACAGAGCCATGCTCTCCCTCAGCCTGAAGAGGAAGTGTAGCAGCCAGGATTAGTCAACACAGGTCATTGCTTTCCTTGTCTGCCCAGACTCAAGGCACAAAGGGGCAGTGATAAGGGAGCTGCTTCTCAGCTAAGCTCGTTCTGGATGTTAGCTGAAAAAGAACTGACCAGAAGGTGGCCTAGACATGCTTGAATGAACAAACCAATACAAGCCTTAAAGAAAACCAGATCTGGTCCAGGAGTTAAAGGCACACAAACTGTTATCCCAGAGGGCACTTGGCTTAATAAAAAAGGAAAATGTCTTCAAATAACCACAGCTTCCCATTTCCATTTAAAACTAATTTTATGGCATGCAGTTCAAGTGATTTCCAATGTAAAGTTGCATATGATTACTCCTAGCCTTAACCAAAGAAAACATATTCTCTCATTTCCTACTCAGCTACTTAAATTGTTAATGCTGCACTACAATTCCTGTTATGTTATCGTAGTGACAATCACAGAAGCTCAGCATCTTCTCATCAAGTCATCTCATTTTCCAGAAAGAGAAAATTTATCTAGGTGGAGGGGTATCTCTGCAAGCATCCAATTTAAAGTACCAACTAGTTCTAGATACCATGGGAAAAATGAAAATGGGAGTCTACTGATTGTGTGTGTGTGTATATGTGTGTGTGTGTCCTCAAAGCTTTTGCTATGGCCATAGGATTGAAAACGTTTCTCTGTAATAGTAGATATTCTCTTTCTGAGATCCTAGTGAACTAGCACAGTCAGAAAGATAAACAGGAAGGTGCTGCCAGCTCTCCAATCCTCAGCAGCATCTTTTCCCCAAATTACATGCTTCTGTGCAGCAGACACAGCAGATCAGAAGCTGTGGATAAGATGCTTCACACTTTTTCAGTGACAACCATAGCAGCGCACATGGCCAGCAAAGGGACTGGCCAGCATATACAGGGACACATGTAACATGTGGTTCTTCATGGGAAAAGGCGATTGTGCCTACAACCAGCATGCATGGGCAACAGACATACAATGCCTGACACAAAGCAAGGCAGAGGATAGACTTCTTGACTTTTATATTCTGTTCAGGGGGCATGGAATCCAAGGTTGGGATTTGTGTTAGGCTCTGGTTGCCACCAGCACTGATCCTGTCCACTAAGCCAGAGGCTGTTTCCTTCTACAAACTGTCTAGTTTGAAATAGATAGTCACTGCTGCCAGCTCCTTCATTTTCTTTCTTCCCTGAACTAAAACCTATCCCGTCCTGCCACTCACAATGAGAAAAAAATAGAAAATTCTAGAATGTATGTCTTCAGTTCTCTCACCAATACTTCTTATGGCTTAGGTCTACTCTCAGTGTGGCCAAAGGTCCAGTTTCCTTCATTGTGTTGCACAGAAACCTCAGGTTGTCGTATGTAATACCAGCCCTCCCACATCTTCAAGCTGGACAGATGCCTGGCACCTTACAGAACACTCCAGCTGTGAATTCCTTCCTTCTGGAAGAAACAGCTTCCCAGACTCTGAGCTCTTTGAAGTCAGGACTTGTGTTGCGTTCATCTGTGAATGTCACACAGTAGAGATGCAAAAGACATCTCTTGGCACAAAGCAGGAACTCCACAAACATTTGTGACACCAGGCTTGTTACTGCAAAAAGAAAGAGTGGGAAGCACCTGATATATGTACAAGAATTGGTCTTTGATCCAAAAATATATAATGTTTATAGTTGCAAAAATACAACCGGAATATTAATATTTAGCAGCACTATTACACAAGGCCATAAGGTGGTGATATTACTCCTTGAAAACCTGAGTGGTTTTGTGTTGAGACTGGAGGATTCTTGTTTTAATTTCTCTCAGTCTGTTGTTTTTTTCTTTCTGTCTCTATCTTTTTCTATTTTCCTCCACATTTCCAATTGTTTTTTCTTTCTTTAAGTAAATATTTATTAAGATATTAATAGGGTGTCAAGGACCATGTTAGATACTACTAAAAGAAAACAGCAGCCACTATAGCAAAAATACCAATAAACCCCAACACTTTAAGATTCAGGACTTTGTTCAAATTCATCTTATTAACAGCAGACCCAGAACTTGAATTCAGAACTCACTAATGTAAAACCAGAACTAATTTCACCATATGACTCTGCCTCTCCATCTTCTTCCAACAAGAAATACAGTACATTTCTTATGTTTTTGACAAAAGGACACAGGAGCTCTATCCTTCATCTTAAAAACAGAAAATAGAATATTTTAGGGTTTTTCCTCATAAAAATCTTAAAAGTGAGTCATTATTTATAAATATGATTCTCAATTTATTTTTTTTCCATTTGGGTATGTTGTTATAAAAAGAGTCATTCCAATCTAAGTTTTTTAAAATTTAATTATTCAAGTTGTAATTAGTTATGAATGCATCACATTTTTATGTTAAAAAAAGAAAGAGTGTCCCCTTAAAAGATTTGACTATGATTTTCTACTGTTATTCAATAACTGCTTGGTGCTGAGGTAGCTGAAATTTTCATTTGAACTCTTATATTTAAATTTTTACATCACTAGCTGCCACCCCAGGGTATGGGCAATTTGCAATGTTAGCAATTTTTTAGATGCTGAATATTTAAATCTACTTTTGTATTTCCAGGATTATTTCTAATTACATGCACAATTGCTGATCCATCTGCCTGCTACATAGATGTCTGTGGTTATATATGCTTGAATAATTATTGAAAATTAAATAACACCATAAACGTTAAACTAATTTCTTTGAGCTTGTGAGAGGCAGGAAGCCTGCTCTAAGATAAAATATTACTTGCCCTGAGAAACATAAAGACAGGCTTATGTATACACTGAATTTGTCACATTCTATTTTTACTCGATAGAGTTTTTTAAAAAGAAAGAACCCTGAAATTTGAAACAAGCGATACCTGAGAAGTATTATTGAAGAGAAACACACCATCACTAGATGAGTAATTTAAAATTTTAGTTTAAGGATGTTTCACTGTCAAAACAACAAGCCCATGATGTGTCTCCTGTGATAACATGACCAAGTGTAGCAGTTTCAGGAAGAAATGGTTTCCATGAGTATTTGAAAGTAATATAGAACTGTAAAAGAAGAAAAATTTCTGTGTTGCCTTCTATTTCTACAAGAACAGGAGCCATTGTAAAATACAGAAGTTTGGACTACAGGGGCTATGAAAATTTTGTCTATTCAAATTTCAGCAGAGGGCTTGAGGAAAAGTTTGTTGATGAGAACACACACAAGCACACGTGTGAGAGGGACAAAGATCACCAAGGCCCAAGATGCCATCAGTTGGAAGGCAAGGGAGGATAAGGATATGTGTTTTCAATGTAGCTGAGATGCATAGGCATCTATAGAACCATTTTCCTAAAATAGAAAGATTTAGAAAGTCCTAGAGAATGCAAGTTTGCACCTTGTATTTCCTCTAGAGGCTGTTTCAGAAGGTGAAACCCAGACTGAACCCAGAGATCTGCTGAAATTGTGGGTATTTGCTCATCTCCAGTTGGTCTGTGCCAAACTTTGGGGCTCAGTTCTGTCCCAGACAGAACAGATCAGGCATATAGAAAATAATGGGTGAACAGGTATGAGCGATATGAGATTCAGCTTCATCTGTGCCAGAAAAGTTCAGAATCTGGGGTCTGGTGATGATTCACGAAACAGGTAGCAAGCAAAAAGAGAGGGTGTGCATGGATTTCAGAGCCAAAGAAGCAGCTTAGCTGGGATGCTGCCAAGGCAGGTTAGAGTAAGCAGGAAGAAGGGGCACACTCCACGGATACACCATTCTATCTATTGGCTGTGATTTAAATGTTAACCAAAATCCTTTTCCATAAGTGGTATCTTAAGAATGCAGTTCTATGTTACATAAACCTAGGTTAGAATCCTGTTGCTCCATCAGCTGGCCCTGTGACCTGGGGCAGGTCAGTTAGCTCCGATTATCAACAGGCACGTCACTTAACATTGTTGTAAGGACTAGAACAGATGCTGTGGGTGAAGTGCTGAGCACGGTACCCAGCACATGGCTCTTCCCAGACACGTTAGGCTCTTCCTCTCATGCATGCCCTTCCCAGAGCACTCTTCCATCACGTGTCCATCAGTGCAGGTACAACCGTTGGGGTGCAGAAGATGCTACCCTAAAATAGGTACCTTGGAGATTCAGGAAGAGGCATAAGCAGGAAGGCCACTCCCACTCTCCTCATCCCCTTTCCCCTGGAGCAGGTCATAAAGCCTAGGAAGGTCACTCTCTGACCATCTCCCTCCCTTCTCCCCTGAAGACCCTCCTGTGACAGGTGTCCTGCCCTATACCCAGAAGGAAGAAGTGTCACACAGAAACCCCAAGCAGAATGTGAGCAAGCATGCTTTGCTAAGTTTCCTCTAATTTATTACCACTAGATCATACCCCCTTTGTACAGTTGGTCTTCTAAGTGCCTGTCTACTCCCTCTTCATCAAACCTAAGCATGAAAACACAGTTTTTCCCTTCTCTGTGGGTCTCCATCTCTAAAGGCTCCCCTGTCACGCAACTTTTATTAAATACAATTTGTACACTTTTCTCTTATTAGCCTGCTTTTTGTTATAGAGGTCTCAGCCATGAACCTTGTGACGGATGAGGGAAAGATGCTTCTTTCTACCCCTACACAACCCATTCCTAGATCCCTAGGGCTCAAAGTCCCCCAGTCCTGCATTTCCACAGAGCCCTATCCAATCCACTCACCCCCACTGCACTCTCACTTCCATCCGTCTTTGGGTCCCCAGCGTCTCAAGCGCATGATAGCACTTGATTTGCTGGGTTATCCCCAAAGTCTAGGGGGTGCCTGGCACATGGTCAGCACTCAGTACATCTCTGTTGAGTTAGTAAGTGAGAGAATGCATTCAGGTTCAGTTCCCGTGATCTCTTCAGCCATACTGAGATCTCCTTTTCAAGTAACTATCACCCATGATAATATTTTATTCCTTAAATACACTCAGATTTTTGCTGTTGTTTGTCTTGCATGTATATAGGTCTTTCCCCTACAAAATATTTTTTATTTTTTTATTACCTCAATGCATATAGCAGAGGTCAGTGAACACCCAATGAAGTAAATTAGGTTTGTGACTTTTGACAATTCAATTAAACCTTTATGTCTCCATTTCTTTCCCTGTAAGATGGAAAGACTAGGTCACATATACTCTGAATATTTTTTATTCTATACATACATTTAAAGAAAAAAATCAAATATGGCTTACTACTCAAACACATTGATATACAGCTCAAGCACACAAACACAATCTATCTTCTTATAATTTTCAATTAAAGTGCCAATAAGATATCAAGAAGAGGACTTCCAAATCAAATCTTATACTCAAGGACAGATCTGCATTTCAACATAAAAGGGCATTCACTTTGCTAAGTACCTTAGAGACCCAAATACGCTCAAGCCAGGGACAGTTCAGCGTGAAGGCTGTCAAGAAGCACCCTTGTACACACAGAGCCCCCTCCCTTTTTTAAAAGAGAGAAATGTGGCAACCAGGTGAAAGGAACAAGGTAATTCTAAGAGTCCTAGCTTTCTCCTGGCAGGGGATTTGGGTAATGGCTTGCCAATTGCTGGTAACTGCTGCCAAGTATAAGGACTGCTGTGCTCAAATTGCTGGCAATGGCCACCTATTGTTTGTGAATGACTGTCTTAGTAGGGGACTCTACAGAGAGGTTACTCAGGTCAGCAGGGAAGTGGATTTGGTCAATACTTCCAGTGGTCATCTCAGCCTAATGCAATGAAGACACAAGAAAGCAACTTTAAAAAGAGGGAAACTATGAAAATTTCTCTGGAAAAGACCCTGCATCTTCAGCCAGTATATATTCTTAAATCTGGATAGATATAGCATCTGCAAAATAAATCATAAAATAATACTAATAGTCATCAACTCTAATCACTGAGCATTTACAAAACCACAGTAAACAGGCTCCTGGGCTCTCATGGCTGGTGGTCTATTCTTTTAACTGGGTGGTAATACAGTACACAATAGCTCAGATATTTTATTTTAAAAAAAACTTTTTTGGAGTTTCTTGTTTGGGTAACTCAAATTTAAACACCTTTGCTTTTTTTTTTTTTTTTTTTTGAGTTGGAGTCTCACTCTGTCGCCCAGACTGGAGTGCAGTGGCACGCTCCCGGTCACCGCAGCCTTGACCTGTTGGGTTCTGGCGATCTTTCCTCCTCAGCCTTCCAAGTAGCTGGAACCACAGGTTGCACTACCATGCCCAGCTAATTTTTGATTTATTGCAGAGACGAGGGCTCGCCAAGTTGCCTGGGTGGGTCTTGAACCCGTGGGCCCAGGCAATCCACTTGCTTCGGCCTCCGAAAGTGCTGGTATTACAGGCTGAGCCACCAAGCCCGGCCTCCTGGCTTTTTTTAAAATGGCTTAATTTGTTAGTGTTATCTGCCATATAAAGTGATTTGCAAACATCAGCTTTTAACTATTGAACGTTTTTCCCCATTCTGGTCAAAGGCAATTCAGCACTCTAGAAGCTCTGGAATATTTCAGAGCTGGAATTAATCCCAACCTCCTGCATCTGTAAGTTCTGTGATTTGGGTACACGGTTAAAACTCTCTGAGCTGAGCTTCATGTCCTTGTCTATAAAATGCAACCAATCACAATGACCTCCTCTGGCTTGTTAGGATGAAATAAAATGAGAGCATATGTAAAAGCAGTTCTTACTTCTAAAAGATGTTGGCTATCATTTCTCTCTCTATCCGTGGTGTACTGGACAAAACACAAGGTCTTGTGTCATTGAATCTGGCCTTGGGTCTTGATACTGCTATTTACTAATTAAGTGACCCTGGCAAGTTAAAGTCTTAAACTTCAATTTCTTTGATGATAAATTGGGAGTGATTATACAAAACCACACACTTCAGTGTGCTCATGTGAGTGTAAAATAATGGATACTAAGTATGTTTGGCAAAGATAAACCAAAGTATAAGTCATCATCATCATTGTCGGCGTCGTCATCATCATCATCCTACACTGCCACTAAATGCCAAGTCTCAACATTGTCACATACCTTCCTCTATCATTATCTGAGCCTCACTACACAATTCATCTTCTTGTTCACTAGGACCATGTAACAGATGAAGAGAAAAAGATACTTCAATGGCAGCCTGATAGTGAGTGAAAAAGAAAGGCTTAGTTGCAACATTATAAAAGCAAATGGCTCCTTTATGATTAAAGCAGAAAGAAAAATTTTGAATGGACTTCCTGGTTTGAAATATTCTAATATACAACTAAAACTACTTGTACCAAAATGTGGGTTATTGCCTATCCTAAATGAAAATTTCCTAAAGGTGGGGATACTGTTTAAGACAAGAAAAACATGAATGAGTCCATAAGGAAGTGGGTATCCAATCATATCTATTACCTTTCCCAGCAGAAGGGGCCATTAGGACACTTTAGGCATTTGAATCTATTCTGCATATAAAGAAGTAGTCTGTAATGAGGTTTCCAGGCTTATACAGTCTTGGAACCAGACTGTTAGCATGATCTTGGCAATCTAATTAATCAGACTTTCTTTTTTAAACAATAGACTTAATATACTAAGTAAGAGCGAATATAAGCCTGATGCCAACAGGCTTGTGATTGACACCGTCAGCCAATAAAAATTGCAAGTGCCACCTGCTCTCACTTCATTATTAAATTCAAGTTCCACCCCAAAATAACCAGTCTTATCACTAAGGACACCTTAGGTTTATATTATGTTTAAAGTCTTTTTCTCTTAGTAAGAAAATCCTCCATCTTTTTCCCTTTCTTCCTAAGACAAAAACAAAAACCCAAAGCCTTCTTTGGAAAGATCTCTTACTGAGGTAATTCATAAAAGTTAACTGGTATAGATTTCCAGGGAAACTTAGCCAAGAGTATATGTGCCAAGTTCTTTGTACAAATTAATTTTTAAAATTATATACAGCTTTGAAAACAGTTATAAGGACCCTAAAATTTGAAGTTATTATCATCCAATCGGGAAAAAGACATGAACTTTTTATGTTGAAGCAATGTCATTGTGTTAATTTCCTTTTTCTGTGACTCCTTTTCTTATGAGAAGAGAAAGATAATTCAAGCACTGGAAAGGCAGCCTGAGAATGTCCTTGTATTTAACCAGGAGAGCCTAAACAGACCACAATGACTGAAGGAAAGAGAGTTACAAGGAGAAGATATTCCCCAGCTAAGGTGTTAGGTCAGAATGAATGAGTATCCGAAGATCCCAATATCATAATGGGTGATGAAAATCCTTGATATGAATGAATAAAATCCATTTCATCTCCATTTTCCTAAGCAGCAAGACAAGGCTCAGGGGAACTGAATGAGTCATCAGCCTGATAAGTGACTGAAGTAGGGACAGAGTTCAGATGTCTAATTAAAAGGCAGGTAATGCCACAGGAAAGCACACTGCTTCTCATCAACCAGGATCTGCCAATGTAAACCAAGACCTTGAGACAAATAAGTTATTTTTAAGATCTCACCTGGAATATATATCCCATAAATCAAGTGCTCAAACCAATACTGTTCTTGGAATCCAGCCTCCAAGGCCTTTGCCCTTGCCCTTACTGTACAAGGCAGCAGACGTCCCAGGCCTCTTGTCACCATGCCTCTCCCTGCAGGGTCAGGAGCCAAAAGAATGTGACTCACCTGGAGTCTGTGCACAGCCTCCACACATCATCTAAAGCCTAGATTGAGCCTCCACACATCATCTAAAGCCCGACTGAGCTCTGGTCCCAGGGATGTCAGAATTCTTGGTCCAAATGACCACCGAGCCTGTTCCAAGATCGAGTGGGCTCTTTCCTAAATCCATTCCAGGACCTGCTCTCTCCACTCTACCTCATTCTGGTGCTCAGAGGACTTAATTCGAGTTTCAAACCTGGTCTTTCAGGCTCAAGTATTTGTCAAAGTCAGAGGATGGAACATTTTATTAACAGTTTTGTTAGCTTGATTTATTACTTTTACATTTTTATAACTTGCCATATAAAAAGATGTGTATGAAAGTGTGTGGCCTCCCTTTGTTCTCCTTTTGATCCCAGACCTGTGAATATTAAAGCTATAGGCATGTTTTACCTGGCTGGCACAAATGATTGCTTCTTTTCAATTTGAACTAACATGTATAACAATCAGGGAATTTCACAGGAAAACAGTACTTTGTAGTGTCTTTTGAAGAAAGAGCTCTAGCCACTCCAGTGCAATATTCCAACTCAATCAACAGTAGAGATTAACAGCGGCTACCCCTTTAGCATCCAGCCAGAGCTGCAAAGTCAATGCCCTGCTTTCCTTGGAGAGAAGCTCTGTGAGCAGCCACGTTCTGCTCCCTAATGTCAGCTATCTGCCTGGTAGGCATTTGGGCATCAGATGCCTGATCCAAAGAGAACATAAGTATTAGGCCTCACCTAATTGGATCATCCGGGGATATTAATCCAATTGAATTTGTGTTCTGAACAAGTAAGTGTCACTGGTGTGATATAACCCCTAGCCTCATGACTCATTTAAGACAAGAGCATGCAGTAATCACTTGGATTGGGAGAGCAGTCGCTTTAAATGGCCATCCTTCTTCTGTTCAGGGCAAGTTGATGGACATCAGTTGAGGGAGTCCTTCCTGATTGTGCTCACAGAAGGTCACCCCCTTTGCCTTCTCCCTAAAAAAGCCTTGTTGATTTGGCAGTAATGGGACACTGCTGGGGGGAGGGGGGGAGGGGCGTGTGGCAGTCAGGGGGCACATAATATCAATAAAGGTACCTATAGTTTACCTTTATGATGGCCATATATGCACCTAACTCTCATTTGTACCCCAAATTTTAAAATAAAATAAAATAATTAAAAACAAACAAAAAAGATGCCTTTTTGGAAAATAACGAATCTAAACAATGAGACTATCGTCTATATTTCCATGTTGTACCCTCAATATGTTTTTTAAAAAAAGGCAATGTTATTTGTGCCTCGCTGTGTGCAATCTTTTTTTTAATATTAAGAACTCAGCGGTGACCCTAATTTCAGTTAAGATCAGAAAACACCAGCATATGGTGTATGAAAGCAAAATTAATTATGGCCTCAACCTCCCTTCTTCTTTCTTTCTCATCACCATGTTTTAATCTTCTGGGTACTGTTCTACATGTTAAAACATGGAGTATGAATTGCTGCTAATATGCTGTTGCCAGGTTAAAGTAGTGGAGAATGTGAAGATGTCAGAAAACAAATCCCAGAGAGAAATGAAACACTGTTTTCCTTAGCTTATGATTACCATACAAATAGACTCCTTCTGAATTTAAATTACAATGAAAAAAAATATTTTCCATTTGCTTAAACACACTGACGGGATGGAAGGGCAAGGACCCACACGATGCAGTCCGGGGTATGATCACCATCCCTATAGCTGTGCATGCAAAAACACAATCCGGCAACACAAGCTTGCTTTGAAACTTGGAAAGTATCATGTTGCAAAACATTACAGCAGACGACATTTCTTGAATTAAAAGCAAAAATCTGTTATCTTCATCCACAAGGAAAAGTTATTATAAACAACGTATGGAAAAATCTAACAAGCACGTGGAGAAAGGAGTGAGGAAAAACTGACAGTTTCTCTCAGAAGAGTGTGAATGCTTCCAGGATCAAAGCTTAATTTAGAAATGCCCAGGCACACTCAAGCATCTGCCACGACCTCCAGATGAAAAGGTTCTTTGCTATGCAGCAACACGTCCAGTGGTGGCTCTAAGGGGACTTTCGGTGTATTGCATGAAACGCCCATGGCTAAGCGGGGAAATGCTGTCTTCCAACAGATGTGTGGCAAGGCAGATTCCCAGACAGCCCAGAACAGCAGAGGAAGGGCAGTGCCTAGCTGTCTTGCTGCTTCCACGCTCTCATGGGCACCATGCCTCTTCTCTTGACAACACCTACCATGTTGAAAGATCAAGTGCAAATCATAGCTACTCTCTGAGCCCCTGACTGGGAAGGTTAAGGCGCAGCCTCTAGACTGAGGTTAAATTTGAACTGTGTTACTTATTATCTTTGAGAGTAAAAATTCTTGCAAATTTGTTCTGTCAACAAATATTCACTAAACACCTACTAATGCCTAGTCACAGCTCAAGGAAGAATATCCAAAGGCAAACAATCAGACAAAATCCCTCTCTCTCTGGAGCTTCCAGTCTAGTGGAAAAATAAAGGATCAACACAATTAACAGGTAACATATGTGCTTTGTTAGACAATGATGAGTGCCAAAGAGAGAAATAAAGCAACCTATGGGCACAGGAAGAACTGGAAATTGCAATATTCCATGTCATGACCAAGAAAGATCTTATTAGAGGTGGCACAGTGGAAGGCCCTGAAAGGAGTCAGGGAGCTACCAACATGGGTAGGAAAGGAGAGACAGTTCCAGGCAGCAGAACCAGCAAGTGCAAAGGCCCTGGAGCATGAGTGTGCATGAGTGCTCAGTGACATAAAGAGGGCAGAGAAGAGTGTGCAAGAAGACAGAGGCATCACACAGTGTGGTATGGAAGGGAAGGGAGGGGGCATATCAGACCCGTCCTACAGGCTGAGGGAAGGACTTGAGCTTTGACTGAGAGACACTGAACTTCTCTGAGCATCTGTAAACAGTGAACATTACAGCACATGCCTCGGATGGTTGCAATGATTCACCAAGACCTTAGCACAGGACCTGACACATGTAAGTCCTAAAGCCTGTTAGGAGAGCATGAGCACATTCACTGGGTCACTCCCAGCCATAGAATTGGCAGTGAATGGCTGTCCCTGATGACTAAGAGCTCCTAAGGGCTGAGGTAGTGAGTGACCCCTTCCCTGCCCCCAGAGAAGAGCTCTACACATTGGAAGCACCAGAAATCTTTGGTTGAAGGCAGGACTCTGAGGTACCTATGTGAAGGTTGGCCCTGTTAAAAGCCTGCTTTCACATAGCAATTGAATCCTCAGGTTGGGGGAGGAAGGTGATGACAGACACAGTTTGTCCCAAGATACATGCGATTGGCAGTTATAACAAACTGGTGGTTCAACACTTTTTACTCATTTATTTTGATACACATCAGATGCACATATTTTCAGGATACATGTGATCAATTTGACACATTCATAGAATCAAATCAGGGTAATTGGGATATCCATCACCTTAAATAATTTTATTTATATTTCTTTATGCTATGAACACTGGAATTACTCTTCTCTAGCTATTTTGAGATATACAATAGATTAATGTTAGTTACAGCCACCCTACTGATCTATCCAGCACCAGGTCTTATTTTTTTCCAAGTATATATTTGTACCCAGTAATCAACCTCTCTTCATTACTTACCTCAGTTTCTCTCCATTAGTATCCCTTTAGAAATTTGAACACGTTAATGTTTAACTGAGTACTATACGCCCCAAAACAAAATCACAGAATTCACATACAGAATCGCTCCCCTAGTGCATAAAAGTGTTTTTACAATAATTCTTACCTTGACAAAGAACCTAGGATACAGGAAAAATTTAAACTATAAAGAGTGAAAAACCATTATTTGGCAGGGATCAGTAAAAATGAAATGAAGTACAGCAAACATTGAACAAAAGTCAAAGGGACGAAGGGTCTTACAGACAGATTTTACGTATCTTGAAGAAAGACAAGTCACTAAATTTGTACTTCCAGAGCCTACCACAATGCCTGACACAGAGTAGCTTTTCCATACCTGTTTGTTAATTTAATTAATTTATAATTAATACACGAATCAAGGCAAAACAACACCATCAACTCATTAAGGCGAGAGAATGCTTTCAATGTTTTGTTCCTAATAAGGTGTACAGACATCTGGCCTTAGTTTTAGTAAGATCCCCTCCCTTTATTTTAACTATCAATCCAATGATTGGCCATCCTCAAAAACAAAGGATCTAAACAGATGGCTTAGTCACCTAGATTTGTCTGTTGCTTTAAAAAAGTTTACACATAGTGATGTTTTGATACATTTTTACATTGTGTAAAAATCAAACAAGAGCAATTAGCATATCTATCATCTTATACATGTTATCATTTCTTTATGGTGAGAACATTCAAAATCCTTTTCTCTAGCTATATTGATATATGTAATATGATACTGCTAACCATAGCTACTACTATGCAATAAAACACCAGACTTATTTCTCCTACATAACTGTGACTTTATACCTGTTGACCAACCTTTCCCAATCCCCTGCTCTTCCTTACCCTCCTCAACCTCTGGTAAGTACTATGCCACTCTCCACTTCTATGAGATCAACTTATTTAGATTCCATATATGAATGTGATCATGCAGTATTTACCTTTCTGTGCCTGGCTTATTTTACTTAACATAAAGTCCTCTAGGTCTATCCATTTTGCTGCAAATTAAAGAATTTCAATTTTTTATTGCTAAATAGTATCTCTCTCTCTCTCTCTCTATGTTTCTCTGTAGAAAGATAGATAAATAGATAGATAGGTAGATAGATAGATAGACAGACAGACAGACATATATGTCTATCCACTTATCCATTGATGGATACTTAGATTGACTCCAGACCTTTGCTATAGTTTATGGTGTTGCAATAAACATGGGAGTGTAGATATCTCTTCAGTATTCTGATTTCATTTCCTTTGGATATATATACCCAGTGTATATAACAGGATTACTGGATCATATGGTAGTTCTAGGCTTAATATTTTTAGGAACCTTCATATTGTTTTCCATATTGGCTGTACTGATTTATAATATCACCAACAGTGGGTGAGAGTTCCCCTTTCTCCATATCCATGCCAGCATTTATTATTTTTTATCTTTTTCATAATAGCCATTCTAATGAGGGTAATGTGATAACTCCTTGTGGTTTTGATTTGCATTTCCACAAAGATGAATGATGTTAAGTATTCTTTCAACTATCCATTGGCGATTGGTATGTCTTCTTTAGAGAAATGTCTTTTCAGGTCATTTGTTTATGTTTTAATTAGATTTTTACATTTTTGTTACTGAATTGTTTGAGTTCCTTATGTATTCTAGATTTTAACCCTTGCGAGAAGCCTAGTTTGCAAATATTTTCTCCTATACTTTAAGTTGTATTTTCACTCTTGATTGTTTCCTTTGTGGTGCAGAAGCTTTTTAGTTTGATGCCATCCCATTTGTCCATTCTTGTATTTGATCCTGTGTTTTGGTACCTTATTCAAAAAATCCTGATCAGTGATATGAAGCATTTCCCCTGTTTTCTTCTAGTAGTTTTATTGCTTCTGGTCTTACATTTCAGTCTTGAATCAATTTTGAGTTGCTTCTTTTATATGGTGAGAAGTGGTCTAGCTTCATTTCTCGGCACATGGACACCCACTTTCCAAGCACTACATAGTAAAGAGGCTATCCTTTCTCCGTCATGTGTTTTTGGCACATTTGTCAAAAATCAGTTGGCTGTAATGTCTGTTACTTTTGAGTCCAAGGTTCAAAATTCCAATTTTAGAGAACTTTACTATTGGTTCCCCAGGAAGATTTTCATCATGTAAAACAGGGATTGTAAACATATCCCAGGTAAATTATGTAAGCGTTTTAATATTGTGAAGCTCCAAATAAATTACAATTGTGGTTGCAGTTATTATTATGATTTCTATTATCAAAGACTAACTCCCATATTTCTCCTATTTATAAAAGCAAAAGTCATTTCCTAAATAATTACCTGCTTTCTCCCCCCACATATCAAATCACATTAAAATCAAACATAACAGAATGACAATGTCACAGAGGTAGAAGGGCACTGTGACATTGTTTTAATCATGCCCAAGCCTTTAACCATTTCAGTTAATGTGAAGACCTGGCACAAAATTGATGCTGCAATTCCCAGAACGCTTTGAGAACCTAGGATAAATGAATTTAAAAAGAGACTAATGATCTCTTAATTTTCTTTTATGAATACTTATGAAATTTCCAGTACTATGTGAATTCTGACAACTTGCAGACTAAGTCAATATAAAATTTTATTCAGTTCCTCAGAGGCAAGTGAATCCAGAGATGACATTTTGAAAATAGTTCAAATGTCAAATGAAAGTTTAAACAAAAGCAATTAGTCAGGAGAATTTCTGCCATGGTTCAATTTCAGAAAGACATAAGTGTCTTTTGCTACAAAGAAGAGTACAGAAATCCCTGTGCAATATTAATGATACATATTATACAAAACTTGTATTTATTCATTCATTCATTTATTCATTCAGTATTTCCTTAGAGCATCTGCTGTGTGTAAAGCACTGTCCTTGGAATAAATAGCAATTGTCTCATTCCCCACTGTACCTGGTGCCTACCATAGTGCTTGGCACACAGTAGGTATTCAATAAACAATAATGAATGTTGAATGACTGAATTAATGAAAAGTAAGAAGCAACCCTTTCCCCAGTCTGATGAATCTTATTTTCTCATAATACAATTGCCAGCACATTCCTTATATTATGGATGGCCTGTGTTTGGCTTTATTTCTTTTTTTTACTTCCTTTGCTGCAGCTTGAATGTTGGAAACCGGAAAAATGCACCAGAAGAAAATATGAAATCACTTCTCAGAGAACCTTCCACTTTTGTCTCTCTGGGAGGAATTTCCACAGATGATGGAAAGTGGATCTATGTGATAATACATGAAACTTAGCAACTGTGACCTGCGTCAAAAAGTATGTCATGGTTCACTTCAGGACAAGATGGCAAGAGAAAGAATACTGCTTTGAAGATACATAAACAATTTGAAGGGGCACAGAAATTATTAGAATCCAAAATGTTCTGTCATGGTCAACAGTGTAATTTATAAGATTATGCAACAGGGATCTCATGAAAATAATCCTCACTTACTTTCTTACTTCTTATGATTAATTTCTAAAAAAATGGACTTTTAAGCATCTTGTTTACAACAATTTTCCTTTAATGGAAATAAGCCAGAATTGCATGCTTCCCACCTGGTGTTTATACAGAGACAGCCTTTTCACCAACGCAGTCGGTCCAGGAGAGAAGCCTTTGATCCCAGAAATGAATGCAACAAAGCCCAGTGACTACTTGGTGCACTTTCCCTATATGGGAGGAGTCCTCAAGGTCACCCTTCAGATCCTAGTGATTCTCAGCCTACTTACTATTCTAATACCTTATTTATGTGATGTCTCAGCAGATGAGAAGCAGCAAATTAGAAGGCAGAACCCTGGAAGACAGAGGAATCCTGAGAAGCGTGTGCTGGCAAGCTGAGCTCAAAGGAGTAGACCCAAATATAACTGCATTAAACGACCCCAGACAAGAGCGACAGTCCAGATGAAAACCTCATACCCATGGATGGGCTACAGATCTGCAGGGTCCAGTGCAAAATGAAAGTGCCAAGCCTCATGCTTAAAAATTGTGAAGAATTTCCAGACAGTGACAAGAATGCATCAAACAAAGCATGTGCCCCTTCCAAGCATGGGGTCCTATGCCACTGCACTGGCCACAGGTCCATGGTGCCAGCCCTACTTTCAGCATTTTGTTCAGTGGACTATGTGCAAAAATTGAAAGACACAGTCAATACACTTTGAAAAGTGGCTTAGAAATGGAGTCTTTTTGTTTGTTTTGGCACTCAGAGGGTTAAACTTTGGTTTTTCTTGGAAAACCAGGTATGGATAATTTCTCTGATTCTGGAAATACCAGATATAACTAAAATTCCAAGATGTGACTTCAATAACAAGCTCAAAATTCACAATCAAACACAGGTTTTCCTTTTACTGTAGTGTTTCGTCTTGTAAACAGCCTGTTTGTTCTTTAGGCCTGAGAAGTTTCCTGTTTCTCTGTGTTCCTCCCACATCTATGCACAGAATCTCAAATCCATAAAGGCTTATTAAATCAGACTGATATGAAAGCACAGAATAATTTAAGTCATTTACTAGCTATTACATTCCAGCAAAGCATTGGTAGAGTTCTATGGAAAACATTTCTAATATTCCCAAACATATGCAGGCAAATATAAGTCCACCAACTATATTTGATTAAGTATAAAAGTGATAATTTGGGGAATGATTTGGAGCCCACTTTACACTGAAAGTCATTTCATTGGGCATTAAAAATGCTTAAATACTAAAATTGTAGAAATATGTCTAAATCTAGTTTTCTAATAAGCCATTTTAATAAATATCCCCATTTCCCGTGCACGAATGTCATTTCTTCAGAAGAAAGCATTTCTCACTATGACAGAAAACAATTTAACTAAGTAAAAAAGTGAACAATTTAGTATGTACACAGTCAAGATGAAATATGTCTTTGCAAAATAGGAAATTTTATAGAGAAGAGAAATTTACTTAAGTGGTGGGAGGTAAAATTGGATCTCTCTTGCTTCACTGAAGTTATCTACAATGGCCACATATTTAAAAACAGTCATTGGCAAATGCTCAGCATTTTCTGCCTGTAATAGTCTTTTTCTAATGTGATGGATTTATTTTACATCTCCTGTCTCTTGTTCTCAGAGGTTTTCCTTCCTAAAACAACCAATAAATATTATAACTATTCATTATTGTCAGACAAAAAACTCCCCCAAGAGATCTTAATATTATTTACTTAATCTTTTCATTCTAAAGCTGTGTGACAGTAGCAATAAATGTCAGTTGATGGTGGAATGATTCTGGACTGTGAGATCTGAAAAGGGTAAAATCCTTGTCTTATTTATCCTTATACTGCACAAGTCTAGCACAGTACTGGATATAGAGCAGGCACTCATAAAACAGGAGCATGCAGAATATATTGGAGACCTCCAAGGTATTTAATAAGATCTATAACTCATCAATATTCAAGCAAAGATTCTTTATAAGCAAATTCTGTTGAGGGGCAAGGATTTTAAATGCCTTTAATAATAGCTCTAATAGTCAACATTTGTTGAGCACTTTGAACATACAAGACTAAGCTAAGAGCTTTATACAATACACTAGCCCATTTAATCCTCCCAGTAACTCACTTGATGTCCTCATGTTACTGATGAAGAACATGAGTTGTAAGAGGCGAGGAAACTTGGTCATTGCCATATGGCTAATAAGCGAATGAGAAACGAGCCTCCAGTTGGGGGATTCTATTCTTCTCATGGGTGTATGGCGGAAGTTCACAGGGAAAATTCTGCAGAATGTGTTTTATCACACAAATCATGTTCCACAGGTTAAAGATTAGCACAGTTGTCTAAAACAGAATAATTCACTTTTAACAGAATTGTTGGCAAAATGTTAATGGAACACTACCGATAAAATTTAAATGAGCAAATATCCACCTAAGAACTACTAATAAAGAAAGACAGAGCTTAATCCAAGCATTTGTTGGAGATCATGGTGTTAAAGGTTAGATTCACAGAATTTCACAAATGAAAGATAAACAACAATGGTTAACATCCAAGTAGCAAAGATTGAAAAATCCCAGCAATAATGTGACTTTACAAAGACAAATACCTTTCACCGATGTCTCCTCTAATTATCAGATCTAAAGGCTTCATCTAGTCTCCATCTTTTGTGCAGCAACCGATATTAAGGGGCATCTCATCTTTCTTGAGTTTCTCTCCTGACTTGGGATCCACAGTAACAGTCTGTTAGGACCGTTTGCTTACATAAAGAGAAACTTATTTTGAACTTAGACAGCAAAATTATCTATTATTGCTACAGAGGTGGATTAGAGGACTACAGCTAGTAATTAGTAATTGCTGGACCAGACATGGAAAGTCTTCAGGATCAAGCCTGTCAGAGGCTGCTGCTTCTCGTACCCAGGCACCCTATAGTTCTCAGGCTTACAAATCCTCAATTCCACCACAACCGGAGATTATCTCTGAGTCTCTATAACAGATTCCTGGAAAAGAGAATCTTAGTCCCAATGTCCACCCCAATCCAACTGGCTGAGACAAGGAGGGAAAGAGGGGGGTCAGTGCTTGGTAAACAGGGATGCTATTACAGGCTGCGCAGATACCACCAGCATTATCTGCAGCAAGGTGTCTTCTCTGTGAGATTTCCAGCCTGGTGTGCCTTCTCTCTGCACCCTAAAGACTGCCTTTACCTCTCAAGCTCCAAGTCACCAAGATCTGATTAACTGCATTTCTACGGTCTCTCACGTCAGTTCACTTCTTTCCTTCTCTTCAATGCCACTGTCATTTACAGACTCAAAGACTATCAGAGATAGAGATTATCTCAGGGTCCTCAATAGCAAATGAATAGCGTCTCTCAAACCAGCTCCCCTCAGTGTTAAGATAAAATGGGTGCCAAGTATGGGCAAAGTATGAAAGGCTGTTATAATTGATGTCTATAGTGGGAGCAGGAAATGAAGAAGAAGCACCGTGTGTCAGGTATTCACATTTTTTATTCTTCCTCAAACTCTTTGACTTATAGGTGAGGATTTTGAGGCCTACAGAAATGCCATAGGCAGGGCGTGGTGGCTCAAGCCTGTAATCCCAACTCTTTGTGAGGTTGAGGTGAAAAGAAAGGATTGCCTGAGCCTACGGGTTTGAGACCAGCCTGGGCAACATGGTGAGACCTCATCTCTACAATAAATTAAAAAATTAGTCGGGCATGGCAGCATATACCTGTACTTCTGGTTACTTGGAAGGCTGAGGTGGAAGGATTTCTGGAGCCCAGCAGGTAGACGCTGGGGTGGCCGTGAGTGTGCCACAGCACTCCAGCCTGGGTGACAGAATGAGACTCCAACTCAAAAGAAAGAAAGAAAGAAAGAAATTACATAAACATGTCCACTGTTATAAGAGTAGTTAGTGACAGGGATTGGAATAAAATCTAAATAAACACAACCATGACTACTAATGTGCTTTCCAAGGCATCATACTATTTTATTCTTGGGAAGTTGAAATATCTAAAAGAGGAAGAGAAGATTCTAGAAGCCTAAGAGAAAATGTCTTCTTTAGGCCCATCACGGGCCACTTATTAGCAACAACTTAGTTTAGGTGACCAAAAATATAGGAGTCAGCAAGATAGATAGTCATAATCTTACAAGATGAAACATAATCAACCTATAGGTAAAGTGCTATACTTATTCATAGTTTGAAAACACCAACTAAGGCCTCAATCATATAATATAGATGCCGAATTAGCTAAAACAAACTGTACTTGTGTAGATAATATAATTTAACATTTATTTAAATATACTACATATTAAACACACTTTAAAGAACTTTGCATATGCTAGCTCATTTAATCTTAATGGTAAACCAATTCATTAGTTATCATAGTTATTCCCATTTCACAAAAGAAACTAACAGAAGCCAAGGGAGGTTAAGTCACTTGCTATCATCACATGGCTAAGGAGTGCTAAATCTGGGATTCAAATACAAAGACACTTGATTCCAGGATCCTATCTCCTGGAAACTGCCCCCTATGACTTCTTTCCCTCCCAGGTAATCTCAAAGCCTATCTGTGACTTAGAGAGACAAAGTGAAAATACAATCTTTGTCATTTTGATGCAAAGTAATGAGACTGCTATCAGTAACTCCCCATGTGTTGGTTTTGTAATTTTATGATTAGAGTTCCACATGTTTTCCCAAAATAATCTACCTCAACGTGAATAACGTCTATAGATTTTTAAGACATGTACATTTTTTTAAAACTCATACATTTTTACAAAAATGTCAAGAATCTAGGAACAAAGTCATTCAAAGATAACAGAAAAGAACAATACAAGAATATAAAGTGGTCACAACACTTCAGGTTCTCAAGGTCAATGGCAAATCTACGCCTCATTTTGTAGTAACTCTTCAGGTAGCAACTTCAGTGCTTTTAGGAAAAAGCGCTTCTAAAGAATCGACCTTAAAAGACTGATAAATGGTAAAACGAGCGAGACTGACAAGACCCTGATTGATGAAGCACACTGAACACTAGCCAATAGTGACTTCTATGTGGCCTCATGACCTTTTGCAAAAACACGCCACGGCTGCAAAAACACGCCACGAGACAGGACCATGCTGTCTGCGGATGATCCTTCAGAGTCCTCAAGTGACTGCGGCAACTCAACCCATATATGTTTCTCATTTGGCTCCTACCCTTTCAGAACTTCTGAAATAATTAAATTCAACTAGATCATGAGTACCAAAAAAATAAATAACAAAAAACTAACTAAAGCTAAGCTGATTAGTCAAAAACTGCTAAAATTCTCACCATGTAATCTAGTGAAAGAGCACTGCACTGGGAGTCGGTGGCTCGATTCTGCCACATGCTCCCATGCCCTGTTTCTGAGTTGCATCCATATTCCGAATTGCACCTCGTATAATTTTCCAGGGCTGTCATAACAAGACAACAACAACTGGTTAGCTTGAAACAACATAAATAGATTCTCATACAGTTCTGGAGGCTGAAAGAATAAAAACAGGTGCCAGCAGACCCAGCCTCCCTCTGAAGACTCTGGCGGAGAATCCTTCTGGGTTTCTCCCAGCACCTGGTGGTTGCTAGCACTCTGTGGCACTCTCTGGCTAGTGATGCTGTCACTCCAGTCTCTGCTTCTAACTCCTGTCTCTGTCTCCACCTTCTCATGTCAGAGCTCCAAACATGATATCCCAATAAACGGTACTTGGCATACTAGTTTAAGCTGAAGGAAACAGTAACTACAGAAGCAGAAAGGTCTCTCTGACCTCTTTTGAAGATCCTCATGTGACAGGTGTCTTGCCTTATTGCTAAAGGGAAGGAATATTCCACAAAGAGGCCAAGAAGAATCTAAACAGGCTTCACTGAGTTTCTCCCAGTGTATTACCATTAGGACATACTTCGTCTTGTCCAGGCATACTTCCACACATCTGTCCATTCCTATTCAAATCTAAACATAAAAATATAGTTTTTCCTGGATTTTTGGTTTTTCATTTCTGAAGATGCCTGTATCACACATAACTTTGGTTAAATAAATGTGTATGTTTTTCTCTTGTTTACCTGGTTTTGTTATAGGAGTCTCAGCCTATATTGTGGTGGGTGAGGAAAATATTTTTTCTCAGTGTACCATCTTCTCTTTGTGTATGGGTATTTGTGTCCAAATCCCTCTCTTTTTGTGAGGACACCAGTCACTGCATTAGGGCCTACTGCATCCACTATGGTTCCACTTCAATTTGATTACATCTGCAAAGACCCTACTTCTCAAATAAAGTCATATTCACAGGTATGAGTTGAGAGCAAGATTCCAGTGCATCCTTTTAGTGAACACAATTCAACCTCTAACACTCCTACAAGACAAAGAGTGTGTGCACAATCATCTGAGGAACTTCTCCACAAAGTCCTAGAATCGTTAATGTGTTTATTGAGCTTGCTCATGTTTTCCAAGTTCAATAGTATTTGTTTTCAGCATTAATTAGACCAATCCTAGCTCTGCACCAACCGGCTGGGTGTCCTTGGGCAAGCCACTTTGTTCCCAGAGCCCTAGTTTCTTCCCAGGATTAGGGTGATCATGAACACAATATATGGTTCAGGCACAGAGCAGACATGTGCTCCGGGTTAGGGCAGCACCTCTTACCTTCCTTTCATGCTCTGGAGGGAGGGTATACATAGCCTGGCAGTATCTAGGAACCCTCTAACAACGGCAACTAGAATGGAGCCAGTGGTTTCAATTAAGATTCATTGTTTTCCTCAGAACAGAAGAAAATAATAAACCAATGCAGTAAATTATGGCTGTAGAAATAAAGCCCAGATAGAAGAAATAAAAGAAAAATTTATGACCTTAATCAATCTCTTTTTTAAAAATTATATAAATACAACTCCATCATCTGCTTTATTTATGTGACTCTATCACCCTCCCAAATAATTCACAGTAATTTCCACCAGCAGCTACATATACAACTGACCGCCAGGTGGGCAGGCTGTCTAGGAACACCCCCACCACACTTCCTCTCAGTGGGTTAGCAGGACACGGAGCAGCATGGAGGACAGGGCAGCACCATGACCTCAAGAGTGACCAGTTCTATGCAGCTCCAGAAAGTGCCTCTGAGCCACCCACATACCCGGGGACCAGCATCATTTCTCTCATGCTCTTATCATTTAGTTTCTATCTGCTCCTTCCTCTCCTCCTTTTACCAAAGCTTCCCATTCTTGCTTGTAATTCAGTTTTATAATGAAATAGCATGTGGAGATCACTTTCCAAGTCATAATCGTGTTAACTCAAAGATCCAAATCTGTTGTTGTCTGACTAGCAGACCTGTTCTTCAGAATCTGGCCTAACTGAGGAGTCAGATCACTTCCTGTTACTGATGGCCACCAGTTCCCACCCCACCCAGGTTTTCAGATCCTACGATGTGTCCAGAGATGGTGGTCTGGGACACTGGTCCAAGTATCCATGAATCTGCCAGTTCCCTGGGATTCATACATGAGCACTGCATATGTACCAGGGATACCAAGATCTCAGAGAGCCTTCATCTAGAGACACAACTCAGAACTCCCATGAGAGGTCACAAGGATTTTTCTCCTCCCTTTCCATCTACCTTTATTCCTGGGATGAAACAACTCACATATTGATCTGTCAGAAGGCTGACATTAAGCAGGAACAGGATTTGGAGCTGCTTAAGCATCTCAAGGGAATCAACTCTGAAACTCTCAAAATAATCTCTTCATGCTGTTTTCTGGAGAAAGCTGCTCAAAACGGACTCTGATGAGAATTTTGTTACCAACCAAATCCTCTCCAAGTACTAAGAGTTGAGAAGATGATAACATCATCCACATTTATTCTGCTTTAAATTTTGTTATTGCTTTTTTTTAATGGGTTTGATTTCAAGCATTTATAGGACTTTTAAAATATAAAGCACCTACAGTCAGAGGGAATAAGACACGGCTCCGGATTTCTTCCCTTTTAAATTTTATTTTATTTTATTAGAATAATATTTATGTATGTATATATATATATATATACACACACATACTCATAAGTGTGTGTATATCACATACACTTTTTGTTGTTGTTGTTAACAATGCATCTTCACAACTCCATAGCCAGCCATTCATTTTGTACACAATGCTTTGCTAAGGGTCATGTGGAATGGGATATTACAAACCAGTCCACAAAATTTCAGTGGTTTCAATGGGGGCGATTTCCCCTCCGGGAGCAGTTGATGATGGCTGGTGAACTTTTGCCTGTAGTAGCCGAAGGAAGGAGTACTCCTGGCATCTAGTAAACATCTTATATAATGCATAGAACAGCATCCCACAACAAAAAAATTGTATGACTCAAAATGTCAGCATTATCAGGGTTGAGAAACTCACGATCAGCATCCAAAGAGAACCAAACCACAGGAAAGCAGAGCCAGTCTGGTCCAGAAGGGAGCATGCCCTCCTGTGTCAGATGGCCCACCCTGATCTGGCCCTCTGCACCCTCAGGACCCTACTACCCTTACCCTTACCTCCAGTTCACAGATGTGAGCTGATCAAATGGGGAACCACACAGTCTCCCAGGGACATAATGACAGTGCAGAAAAGTTCCCTTTGTCCTTGTTCATTTGGAGCACATTCACATGAATGCAAAGGTCACCGCTGAATTTAAATAACCCCCTGTGATAAATCTGCATGAGCCCGATTTGTTCTACTGGACTTGTTGGATTAAATGAACACAATTTAATGTCCTATAGGACAAGGCCTCCTTTCATGGCTGAAAGAAGGAGCAAGGGTGATTTACAGTTTCATACATACTCATTCGCTACATTATCTGCTTTGTGCCCATAGTTATGAATATCAGCTCATCATCCTGCAGCCATTTCTACCCATTCAGGAGAATTTAGCCTTCTATTAGGAAAGACTATGTCATCCAGAAAGAAGCAAGGAGTTAGAGACAATAGCAAGAGATTTCCATAATGCTCACTCTGGAAAACAAGTACCAATATTTGTACCCTTGTCCCTCACCTTGTTAATTTTTTTCTTTAAATCTCTGTATTTATACATAAAGTAAGGCTTCCTTCTGTTTTCTTAGAATAGATGCTTTTCTAAGCAGATTACCACCAAACAGAGCTGTGCATAAACATACGGCTTAGCTTACTCAAGATAACTTATTTTTGAACACCAGTATCTTATGAACAAACACTTTTTTATAATGATATACTAAAATCAAATAATGTCTGTTTATTCATTAAAGTAGGTCTGAACTCCACTTAAAAACAAATTCTGCTTGATTCTACATATTTGGAAATAATTCACGTGTATCTGAATGTTATATAACCCAGATTTTTTATTTTTATTAACTGCAAGTCTTAGGAATCTGTGTGATGTTTTGCTCATGGACAATTAAAAAACAAGATTTTCTACTCCACAACTTTAAAATTAAATTAAATTAAATTAAAAAATAAGATTTTCATTTTTCTTCACTTCATAAAAGCAGGGACATAAAAGTTGATTTTGCAAGTGGTGACTGAATTCACAGTCAACTCTCAAAACCCCAGCACTGAAATGTGAGCTCAAGCCGGGCTCGTTGGCTCAGCCTGTAATCCCGCGCCTTTGGGAGGCTGAGGTGAGTGGATTGCCTGAGCCCGCGGGTTCGAGACCCGCCTGGGCAAGCGAGACCTCATCTCTACAATAAATAAAAAAATCAGCCGCGCGTGGTAGAGCCTGCCTGTAGTTCCAACTACTCGGAAGGCTGAGGCGGAAGGATTGCCGGAGCCCAGCAGGTCAAGGCTGTGGTGGCCGGGAGCGGCCACTGCACTCCAGTCTGGGCGACAGAGTGAGACTCCAACTCAAAA
>CAUYQG010050651.1:0-20063 GCA_963574415.1 Tarsius wallacei | reverse complement strand
CCTTATTTTCAATGTGGAGAGCTCCATTTGCTGAGGCTTGGGTTTCTTTTTTTTGAGCTGTAATCTGAGACAGCTGTTACTTAGTTCCCAGGGGAGTGGCTTTGTCTTCTGTTTAGTGACGTTTCCTTGGGAACGGAGGTGGAGCCTGCTTGTAGGTGGGCAGGGCAACGCACGTCTCTGCCTGGAGGAATGGCCGGCGTGATAGTTTCAGCCTTGCGGATCCTTCCTCTCTGCTCTTTGAGTCCGAGGCACACAGCTGGTGCTCTGGCCCGGGTTAGAGCTCTGCTCCCAAGCTCCAGCAAATGTGGCCCTGGCCTGTTCCCAGCATATTTCAGTCAGAGATGGAATCAGCTTCTCTGTTGGGCAGGTAGCCAGAGCCTCCCTGGTGATTGGAGGCTGCGTCTGGGTGTGTTTTAATTAGGGAGGGAGCTGAGACCCGAGATTTCCTACCAGCGGGGGAGCAACCAGGGATGCAATAGCCGGCCCTGCGTGGGACCGAGGGACCCTGGGCCTCAGACCATGCATCTGGCTGTGGGTGAGTGGGTGGGGGAAGGGAAGCAAATGTCTTTTTGGGGAACTCATATTCGGAGAATCTCACAGTTCCGCCTGTGTCGCCGCCATCTTGACCTGGAAGCCTAATGTAGATTTTAAATGCTGTAAGTTTCCCTCTGAGCACAGCTTTTGTTGACTCACAGGTCATTCAAGAGAAAATTGTTTAACTTCCATGTCTTCGATTTCACAAGTTATTCCTGGAGTTAAAATTGAGTTGTTTTTTGTTGTTATTTTTTTCCCCCCACTGTATATATATCTGATATAGTGTTTTAATTTTATTGAAATAGTATGACTTGATTTTTGGCCTATCAGATGGTCAAATGGAGAATGTTCCATGTGCTGTCAAGAAAAAATGTTTATTCTGTAATTTTGAGATGAATGCTCTGTAGCTGTTTGTTAGGTCTATTTCCCCTAGATTGCTGTTTACTCCAATATTTCTTTGTTGATTTTCTGCCTTGATGATTTATCTATTGCTGTCAGAGAAGTGTTCAAGTATCCCACTACTATTGTATTGCTGTTTATCTCTTTCTTTACATATAGTAGAATTTACAAAGATGGGTGCTCTGGTGGTAGGTACATATCTGTTTTAAATTGTTATGTCTTCTTATTGAATTGATCCCCTTTTCATTATTATCTGGACATCTTTGTCTTTTTTTACTGCTGTTAATTTAAGGTCTGTTTCATCTGATATGAGAATGGCTACTCTACTCATTTTGGGTTTTCATTTCATGGAGCAATTTTTCCCATTCCTTTACCTTGAATCTATAGAAGTCTTTGTGAATTAAGTGGGCCTTTTGAAGGCAGTAGATATTTGGATTTTTTTTTATTCTGTCAGTCTATATCTCTTTTAGCAGGACATTGAGCTCTTTTATATTCAGAGTTAATAACGATATGTGATGTACTATTCTAGTCATCATAAATATTGTTATCTGGTTGCATTGTTTATTTATTTTCCCTATTGCATTGGTGTTCCATAAAGCTTACAAATTTTATAATTTCTAGCATTTTTCTACTGGTGTATTTCAATCATTTTTTTCAGTATTTATAACTCCTTTGTGATTGACTTTGTTTCTACCTCATTTATAAAACTTAGTTGTGCAGAATACAAAATCCTTGGCTGATGATTTTCCTGTTTGAGGAGATTAAAGATGGGGTCCCAGGCCCTTCTGAATGGTATGGTTTCTTCTGATAAGTGGGCTGTCAGTGTAATAGGTTTACCTTTGTAAACTATTTGATGCTTTTTTTCTCATTGCTCTTAACATTCTTTCCTTCATATTAAATTTACATAGCTAGATGATTACATGCCTTGGAGATGACATTTTTGTAATGAATCTTCTGGTAGTTTTTTGGACTTGTATCTGAAAGTTAGATCTCTGGCAAAGCCAGGCAAATTTTCCTCCATATTCCCTCAAATAGGTTTCCCAAACCTGTTGTTTTCTCTTCTTCCTTAGGAACATCTATGATTGCTAGATTTGAATGTTTTACATAATCATAAACTTCTTGGAGATTTGTTTCATTCTCTTGACTCTTTTTTTTTATTATTGTCTCATTAGGCTAATTCAAAAGCCTTGTCTTCAACTTCTGGGATTCTTTCTTCTGCTTATCCTAGTCTACTGTTAATACTTTCCACTGCCTGTTTTCCTTCCCTAAATGCTCTTTTCATTTCCAGAATTCTATTTTTTAAGATGTTTATTTCTTTGGAGAGTTTTTGTCTATGTCCTGAATAGTTTTCTTAAAATTTCTTTATGTTCCTTTTCAATTTTCTCCTGAAGTTTATTCACCAATTTTATCATCAACCTTTTGAACTCTATGTCTAGAATTTTAAAAGTTTTATTTTGGTTAGGGTTAATTGCTGAAGAGTCAGTATGGGTTTGGGGGGATGTTGGAGAACTCTGTTCCTTGCATATTGTCAGAATTATTTTTTCCTAGGTTTTTGGTATACTATTTCTTCTTATTTGAGGTGTGTTGTCCAAGGACATGCCCATCTAGCCTAGGCCAAGGGCAGAACTCCGGGGATTTTCCAAGTTTTAGCCCTCAGGGAAAGTGCAGAGGAAAGGAGCTGAGCACCCTGCAAGTGTGCACTCTTAGCTGTCTGAGTGGGATTAGGAGGCAGGCCCAGGCTACTGGGTAACACTGTTGTATAGATAGGAACAGAAGAATTTAAAAGGGGAGTAAAATGTTGCTATGGCAATGCATCCCATTTGGCTCTCACTTTGGCCACAGGCAATCTGTAATCTGAATGTCAAAAAGCAGTTTATCTCAAGACCTCAGGTGTCCTCAGGCAACCCGTCTACAGAGGAACTGTCTACAGTCATGGTATTTGCCATAGGGTCCCATTCTCTCCCAAGAAGCCTGGAAGGCAGCTGCTCTCCCCTGCAAGAATTGAGTTTCAAAATAGCAGTTGGCACTTCACAAGGCTTTTTTCTGCACCTCTTCGCAGCATAACACATCTGTGGAGAAGATACTCTCCCAGAAAGAACTGGCATCTCACAAGGCGCAGGGAACACTGTAAGTTAGTAGCAGGAGCACAGAACTTCTGAATTCCTATAATTCACCTTCTTCACCATATCTGGATGCTTGTGGTCAGGCAAGAGTCTGGCCAGTTCCTGTTCCAGATGGTGGATATTTTTCATCTTCCTTGCTCTAAGTGGTGATTATCACTCCTTTGGAGACTTGTGGGGTGTGATGTTGAATTCATTCCTCTTTGGGTGGTAAGAAAACTCTATCTTGGTTTAATTTGTAGGAGAAACTCACTCTAGCTGCCTCATGTTAGCCATGTTAACCCTCTTCTGGTTCCATGTTTTTGCTATTGTGAAGAGTGCTGCAAAAAAACAAAACTAAACTAAAACTAAAACAAATGTGTCTTTTGGAGAGTCACTTGTGCTTCTTTGGTCATATACCAGTGATAGGATTGCTAAATATTTATTTCTACTTTTAGTTAATGGAGAAATCTTCAAACTGTTTTCTATAGCGACTAAACTAGCTGATATTCCTTCCAACAATGAATAAGTACTCCTTTTTCTCCACAACCTTCCCAAAATCTGTTGTTTTTGACTTATTAATTCACTATAGTTATTCTGACTGGTGTGAGATGGTATGTCATTATTGTTTTGATTTCTATTTCTCTGATGATTATTGTGAATTTGAGCATTTATTCATGTTTGTTGACCTCCTGTATGCCTGTATGTCTGTTCATGTACTTTGCCCACTTTTTAATGGGGGTCACTTTTTTCCTATTAATTTTTTTTTTGCTTCCTTGTAGAACCTGGATGTAAGTCTTTTGCCTGATGCATAGTTTGCAAATATTTTCTCCCATTCTTCAAGTTTTGTATTTACTCTGTTGACAGTTTCTATTGCTGTGCAAAAGCTCTTTAGCTTAATTAAGACTCACTTGTCAATTTTAGTTTTTTCTTCATTTGTTTTTGAGGACTTGGTCACAACTTCATTGCCTTGACTGATGTCCAGAAGAGTGTTTTCTAAACTTTTTAATAGAATTTTTATGGTTTGAGTTCTTACATTTAATTCTTTAATCCATCTTGAGTTAATGTTTATACATGACAAGAGGAAGGAATCTAGTTTATTCTTCTACATGTGGTTAGCCAGTTTTCCCAGCACCATTTATTAGATAAGATATCCTACCCCAATGATTATTTTTGTCAGTTTTATCAAAAATCAGTTTGTTGTAAGTAAACTGTTTTATTTCTGGACTCTCTATTCTGTTCCATTGCTTTGTGTGTCTATTTTTTTCCCAGTATCCTGCTGTTTTATTTACTGTAGTCATGTAGTAAAATTTAAAGACCAGCAATATAACATCTCTGGTTATATTGCTGGTTTGCTTTGACTATTTGTTTGCTTTGACTATCTGTTTGCTTTGACTATCTGTTGCTTTGACTATTCTGGTTTGCTTTGACTATCTGTTTGCTTTGACTATTCTGGATCTTTTTTGCTTCCATATAAATTTAAGTATTTTTTTCTAGATAAATGAAAAATAATGCTGGTAGTTTGATAGGATTGTGTTGAATCTATAGACTGTTTTAAGCAGGAGGGACATTATAATGATACTGATTCTTCCAATTCATGAACATAGAATGTTTTTCCATTTGTTTGTGTCCTCTTTGATTTCTTTCAGTAGTGTTTTGTAGTTCTTGCTGTAGAGATCTTTCACTTCCCTTCTAAGATGTATTCTAATTTTTTTTTTGCTTTTTTTGTTTGGCTATTGTGAATAGGATTGCATTCTGGATTTGATCCTCAGCTTGAATATTGTAATTGTATAAAAATATCACTGATTTCTAAGTGTTGATTTCCAACATACAGTAATTAATAATCATAATCTACACCATAAGCAGAATTAAAGACAAGAACAATATGATTATATCAATAGATGTAGAAAAAGTTTTGAAAAACCCCAACAGTTCTTCATAATGAAAATTTTCAACCATATATATATATATATATATATATATATATATATATATATATATCTACACACATATTATTTATATGGTTATGTATATACTTTAAAATAGTAAGAGTTATATGTGACAAATCCACAGCCAATATCATACTGAACAGGCAAAAACTGGAAGTATTCTCCCTAATAACTGGAACAAGACAAAAATTCCTACTCTTACCACTCCTATTTAACATATTACTGGAAGTCCTTTTAAAAGCAATCAGGCAAGAGAAAGAAGTAAAAATTATGCAAATAGAAAAATAGGAAGTTAATTTATCTCTATTTGCAGATGACATGATTTTATATTTATAAACTCTAAAAATTACACCAAAAGACTAATAAGTTACTTCAGTAAATTCCTGGAAATTATTTTTTTAAATTTAGAAAATGCCCACTTAGCAAGGCTAAAAGACCATTATGTATGTAACTTACTTTAATGGTTGATTAAATAATAATGATAGGTAGATACATGATCAGCAGATAGAGGATAGATAGCAAAATATAAAGAAAATGGGGTATACTATTCACAAAGTTGAATATAGGTGAAGAGAGAATATTTTATTTTATACCATTTTTATCTTTTTTATTCTTGCAAGCACTTTAAACAAGTCTGAAATTGTTTTCAAAAAATTTCATATTAAGGTAAAAAGAGTATTATCAGATTTTAAGAGAACATTGAGATAATTTATTTTCATGAAAGATAAGTTCTAAGATGCCTTCATAGAAGTTTCATAAGCAAAAGAAAATGGTGCCAGATTGAATCTCAGATGTCCAGAAGACAAGATAACTACAAAGGGTAAGTATATGGGTACATGTAAGAGACATTATTTTCATTTTGCATCTATCTTTAGTTTGTATAATTTTTTATAAAAATATTGACTGTCAAAACAAATTACTGATAATACATGGAAGATAACATTTGTAGAATTAAATCATGCAAAACACAAAATGTGGGTGTTTTAACATAGAATTGTCTTAAGATTGTTCTGCTTTTTATAAATAGCATATTATTTTAAAGTGGACAGTGAAAATTTGTTTTATCTTTAGGCTTTACTGATTTATATATATTGGCAATAAAAATACAAACATGATCCTGTGTCTTTTTCAGTTTGTCTTCTCAAGGGTTTCATGCTTTTCATGCTGACGATATTCCTCATTCATGTTATTAGTTTAGAGGGAAAAAAATCTTATGTATTCATTTGAGTGGTTAACTTTTTGGTACTCTTTGTTCATTTGGGTTTGTTCACATTCATTCGTTCATATTAGAGAAACTGCCTGAAGGAATTTCCCTAATATTTTTTATTGTGAGAAATAATTGCCTATGAATTTCTTCGGAATTTATATTTCCAAAACTGCTATTATTTCAACTCCACTTTCATTTCTGTGAATAAAGAATTTAAATTTGACATTTTTCCCCTTTAGTGCTGGAAATATCTATTCCTTATATTTTTATCTAGCATTGTTTCTGACAATAATATGTTACTTTTATGGTCCTTTGAAAGTAACAAGTATTTTTTTCTACTTTTAAAATGTTCTCTTTATTCCTTGTGTTAACCAGTTTAGTTATTGTATCCTTTAGTGTTTTTTTTTTTCATGTTTCTTCTGTGCAAATTTCAATGAGTTTCTTTGATCTTTAATTCTAATCTTTAATTATATTTGGAAATCTGGGGGCAGGGCAGCCCACAATTTTTTCAAATATATTTCACTATCCTCTCTCAGGGACATCGGTTATAAACATACTTTATTACACCTGAAGTTGTTGCACTTCTCACAGATTTTTATATAATCTGCCTGTTTCTGTTGGATAATTTTTATTATTTTACCCCCAAATTTGATATTTTCTTTCACAATGTTTAATCCACCATGAATCCAAACTAGAATATTTTTATTCTCAGGCATTATAGTTTTCAATTTCAGTTTTCATATACTTCATATCTCTACATGGTATATATTTTCCTACCTATTAATCATATTAACTACAATTTGAAATTGCTATCCTAGTGATCTTATTTAAGATTTCTAATATCAATTTCACTTTTTGGTGGTTTTAGATTAATTGATTTTAATTTTGGATTATATGCTTCTACTCCTTTGCATGCTTGATGGTTCTTTTATTGTATGCCAGGTACTGTGGATTTCACATTATTTAGTGCATGATATTTTGGTGTTCTTATACATTTTTTTAATATAGCATTTACTTTTAGGCCTGATATAAGTTATTTAAAATCCACCAACATCTTTGACTTGAATAAAATCTTCCCTCATTATGTGGTTGTTTGCCATATTATCATCAGCTTGTTCCTCACTTTATTGACCCCAAACCCAATAAAACAACTACTGACTATGATAACACATAATATTAAATATCACAGTCATGTAAATAAATTCTCCACTTTATGTATGCTATTTAAACAGAACAATTTGCATTCTTTTAGGAAAAATCTGAAGGATAATATCCATAGACATTAATAAAGATATAATCACCAAGTTCTCCCCTCTCTTCCTAATTGCTGGTTGAGCTCCCTTCCACTTTCAAATTTCTGTTGGCCTCCTAAAGGCACCCCTAACTTCTCTGGAACTTATAAGTAATCAACTTAATCTGTCTCATATATTTTGAGTTCACTTTTTAATTGTGTTTCACCTGACACATACCCACTTGCACCTAACTTTCCCACTAACCAGGACTTTCTTAGAGAGTGACTGTGTTCACTTATGGACATTCTCAAGAGAGAGACTTCAAAAATATTACAATATAAATCACAACATTAGTGGATATTGATCCTCATTACTTCTTTACTTGATGTTCGGTGCCATAAAAACCTTTTTCATATATATTTTTTAGTTGTTTTAAATGATAGACTAGGTTTATTCTTAGTTATTTAATCTTCTCTTGAAGCAGAAATCTAAGTGATTCTATTTTTATTGAGCTTATGAATGGAAAAACAAATCTATCTGGTATAAATTAGGACAATCTGCCTGCAGGGGAGAATTGATTAAAAGGGAATAATTATCCTGTGTTGTTGTAAATGTTCTATCTCTTTTGTTGGTAGTTATTATACAGGTATATTACAATAGCCAAAACTCATAAAAATTGACACCTAAGATGTTGGTTATTTTCTATTAAATACACATATGCATATTTAATTAAAATATCCATATTTGCTTTTGGCTAACTTATCTCTGACCTCCAAATAAAGAGGCCAATCTAACATTCTAGTCTAGGTAGCTTCTCCTCAATTCCCCTACAACCTTCCCAAATACTTTCAATGTTGCCCCCACTCCCAAACACAGAAAAACAAAAATACTGGTGTTTTGTCTCATTTCTATCACAAAATAAATTACTCCTTTTTAATTTCTACTAGATATGTAAACTCTCAAGTAAAATCTAACACAGTGTTATAATATATGGAATAAACTCTATTTATTCATATTGTTTGATAAAAGCTAATTCACTTTGTCTATTCTCCTTAACATAATAGGGAAATATGTTACTTTTCCTCTCTAGATTTCATTAGCAGTCACTTTTACAAAGTTGGCTTTTTTGAAAACAGTGTTATCAACTTTCTGTTTTTTATGGGGCAGATTTACTGTCACATTAGTTTTAATGGTTTTTAGGAGTTGTTTTGATTTTTTGTTGTTGTTGTTGTTTATTTCAGGGCTACCTGCACATCAATTGGTGTTCATAGCTTGGCAGTTATGGCTTCTTAATTTATTATCATGAAAGTTATGGTTTGCAAACTTGTTTTCAATCCATTATTACCCCTTTAAAATATCTTACAACCTGTCGTTATAATAAACACAGCTTAGTAGTAAAGATTGTTTGAGTTTTTCATAAGATCCCTTCCTTGCTTATATGCATTTTAAAAGGTAATATAAAATAAAGCCAATTACACACATTGAATAAGGATTTGATTTCTATGGTGATATATGAAAAACATTTGTGTTTGGGAACTAATATAGCAAAGTAATGTTCTTCACTTGATAGGATAATACTGATATTATAAGATCTAAATCAGAGGGCTCAAGCCAGTGCTTCTGTAAGGTAGAGTAGAATAGAACAAGGAGTCAGAGGATACATGTTCTGGTATCCTTGCTTCTCTTTGCTAATCTCCAATTGGAGAAATATATACTTTGCTATGACAGTAAAGAAAATAAGGTAGTATATTTAAAATTATCCACTAGTATTAGTTGTGAAGTATAAACTTCATCTACAATGTCACTGAAGCATTAGTTGCTCATCTTTAATATAAGAGATGCTTTGATTTCATGAAGGACAGAGTCTGTATCAAGTGATGATCATGTAATATTTTTGAGGATTCTTTGTGATCCAAGCATTATGCAAAATGATATGGAAGCAGGTATAAAAAATAACTTTTCTGAGGTTCTAAAGAGTTTAATTTAACACAGGCTGCAGAATTTCCTTCCCTGTGATCAATCTTGGGAGGAATAATAAAGGAATACAGACAATTAAGGAAATAATGCTGACATCAATAGCGACAGGAGCAATAGAAGCAAAAAAAAAAAAAAAATTAGACAAACTGATAATAAGAAAAAAAGGCTATTTGAACACAGGAGCTTATAGGGTGGTGAAATATGTCCACATGCTGAAGTAGAATGTGAGAACCAATTGGCGAAAAATTGTTGGATCCTTATTCTATCTCTTTCTATTGCCATTGGGCTATCATTGTCTGCCTTCTGAAAAGATAAGACATTTGATGTCAGCATTTAAGTTAATACAAGAGTAGTAGAAAGACCTGCTGGAATGAATAATTAGGACAAATGGATGGTAGAAATATTGTCTAGTCCTTGGCATTCAATCTTCTACTTCTACCTCTCCAAACATCCAGGACCAATGAATTATATTCTAGAGAATAAGTACTTCTCAGTGCTACTTACATCTCTAAAACAAAAATTAATGTAGGAACTTGATGGTTGTTTGCTTAATTTATGCCAAAATAAAATAATTTGTTGGGGAAATTCCAAGATGGTGAGGGAGTCCATCAAAGTGTGTGAGTCTCTGGATATTTTAGCATGTGTGGGAACAAATATGCATGCAAGTGTGTGGGCAATTGGGTGTGTGAGTGTCTGAGTGGGGACATGGGAACAAGTGGCCTGAGCTCTGCTGCTGAAGCATGTGCTCTGCACAGCTATTCAGATCCCAATGCAATCAACAACCCAGAGAGAGACACCATCTCAGTGGCCCTCCCTGGAAAAAAGCCGCAAAAAACAGCCACTGTCGGCACCACTGCTACCACAGCCTTTGGTGCCACATCAAACATTGACAGTGAGACTCATCGAGAAAATATACCAGAAGTACTAGTTGCTTGTCCCAGTGGAGGACAAGACCCAGAGATGACCCCACCACGTTTATCCTGGTGCCTGCACAGATACAAGCTATATGGCCTGCTCACATGTACAGTGGAACTACTCCATGAGACTGAGGGGTAAATTCAGCACCTCTCTGAAGTTGATCACTGTCAATACAGAGGAGATACCTTGGGTGCAGTATCCCCAGAGGAATAGGCCCACTGAGGAGATACAGTCACACCATCCCCCATACTGTGGGACTACAGCTGCAACCAGAGACGTTTAACACAGCACACAGTGGATAAGTTGGAGTGAGTTTTAAACTGATCCAGCTCAAATACCCCAGCAATTCACAAGGTGGGTGACCCAAGTGGGAGGTGACCTGATTGGAGCACGAGGAGAGGGCTGAACACAGATCTGCTGAGGTGGATCATAGCCTTACCATGACTGCATGATGAGCAGGGGCACAGAGCCAGAGGTCAGAGTCCCCTCCTTCTGCCACAAGCCAAGAGCAGCGGTTCTTGGATCATGCCGACAAGGAGCCCTAAGTATCAGGAACTGCCACAAGTGGGTGGTCAAGGATTATAAATGTTTATTTGGTTCTTTTTGGTGTTTTGTGTATGTGTGTGTGGGGGGGTCTTTTATTATTCATTTTTCAAATTTGCTTTTTTAAAATTTTTCCCTGCTTTCTCTAAATATTTTGCTGGGTGCTTGTGTACGTCATTTTGTTTTATTCTTTCTCCATCATCTTTTTTTCACATAAGGGTATTATGAACATGAAAGTAACCTCTTATCGTAGTTTTTAGCTTTTTTCTTTTTATCCTCTTTTTTGTTGGTTTGTTTGTGGGTCTGTTTGTTGGTTGTATTTTCCTTCTTTACTTCTTTCCTTTCATTTCTGTTTCTTCTCCCTTCTGTCTTTCTCAGTTTTTTTTTCCATTTCTTTGTGTTATTTTGTACCCAGGGGATACACATGCATTCCTACTGCATGGACATACTGTGAGATGGTGGGTAATGAGTCTTGGGTACTAGAACCCAGTAAGCAAACATTGTGATCTGCAGGTAGCTTTTGAATCTTAGCACCCCATAATATACTTTTTTCAAATCTCAAAGCTGCAAAAGGATAGCATAGCTACCCACTCCCAACCTGAATTTAAAATTTAATAAATACAGAGGCTTTACCTAAAGAAAAACAAGGAGTTGAGCAAAGAGAAGTGAAAACTATTCCCTCTCTCACTGAGCAACAGAAGTAAAGAGAAAAGAACAATCCATCACAAAAAGAAGAAAAATCAATGAAAAAACATAGGTAACCCAGAGTCCTATAAAGACAATGCTGAAGAATACAGACTTGGTAATGCAGACAATGAAAGTGCCCAGATTTGTTGCTCTTAGACCACAAATGAAAAGATGCTTTGATGGTTGATGAAGATGATAAGAACACAGAAAAGCATGAAAAAAATAATTGCAGAGTTGCTAGTCATAGAGAATACAATCAATAAAATAAATAATAAACTAACAAGCATGGAAAGCAGAATTAACTAACCAGAAGAAAGTATCTCAAAGCTTAAATACCAAATTATGCAAATATCCCAATCTGTTAAAAAACTTAGGCAGGAAGTTTAAGAAGACAGAACAAATGATTCAAGGGATGTGCAATTATATTAAGAGGTCAAACTGACACATGATTAGTAACCCTGAAGCAGAAAAGAAGGACAACACTCTGAAACAAACATTCCAAGAGGTCATCCAGGAAAACTTCCCTCATCTCATCAGAGATGTGACCATCCAAACACGGGAGATTCAGAGACCCCCTGAATGGCATTAAATGAGAAGACCAACTCCTACATACATAGCAATTTGCTTACATAAATGTAGGTATAAAAGAAAAAATCCTAAAGGAAATTAGAGATAAAGATCAGACTACCTACCAGGGAAATCTGATTAGAATAGCAGCCAACTTAGCTGCAGAAACACTACAGACTAGGAGACACTGGAGTCCAATCTACAAAATTATCAAAAATAAATAATTCCAACCAATAACTTTCTACCTAAATATGCTAAACTTCATCAGAGATACAGAATTAAAATCCTACCCAAACATTCAACTTCCAAGAGTCTCTTCTGCCTCCAGACCGCTCTACAGGATACAAGCAGGTATTTAGCACAAAAGAAAGAGAAAAATAATAATAAAGAGTAGCCACACACTTCCTAAGAATGCAGGAAAACAAAGAATCAACACAGCATGCATCGTGACTGCAAAATTAAAACACACATATATATCAACCCAAAATTTAAAAGAAAACTAACAAGTAGCACATATACAAAACAACAACAAAAACTCATGAAAAGAATAAAACCCCACATCAAGCTAAATAATCAGCTTGAACATGAATGTACTAAATTCACCACTGAAAAGACATAGAATATCAAACTAGATAAAAACACATGACCCAACAATATGCTGCCTCCAGGAAATACATCTCACTATGAAGGACACCCACAGATTCAATGTTAGAGGATGGAAAAAAAATCCTGTGAATGAAACACAAAAGAAAGCAAGAATCATGATCTTAATTTCAGACACACAACATTTAAGCTATCAAAAAATCAAAAAGACATGAAAAGACACTAAGTAATGATAAAAGATTCAATCTATCAATAAGAAATATCCATCCTAAACATATAAGCACCCAACACAGGAGCACCAGTTTTCATAAAGCAGCTACTAAAAAATAAAAAAAAAAGATAGTGACTCTACCACTATTATAGCTGAGGACTTAAATACTCAACTAACAACCCAAGATAGATCATGGAGACAAAAAATCAACAAAGGGATCTGGACACTCCACTTGACACTTGACCAAATGGACTTAATAGTAACCAACAGAACACTGCATCCAATAACTACAGAAGATACATTCTATTCACCACCACATGGAATGTACTCCAAGAGTGACCACACCTTTGGCCATAAATCGTGCATAAACAAATTTCATGAGATCAAAATATTTTCAAGTGGTTTTCAGACGACTTCAGACTACAGTGGAATAAAAATAAATATCATCACCAACAAGATTCCCCCAAAACACAGAGAAATGGGCACTAAACAGCATGATGGTGAACAACATTTGAGTCAACGCAGAAATTTTTTTTAAAATTACTGAAAAAAATGTAATCAAAGGTACACCTTACCAAACCTCTGGGATACCATAAAATCAGTAAAGGAGGAAATTTTTAGCTCTATGCACATACATCAAGCAAAAAGAAAGGTCACAAGTTAACAACCTAACAAGTCACCCAAGGGAACTAGAAAGTCAAGGCCACTAAAACCCTAACTTCAGCAGAAGAATCCAGATCACAAGTAAAAGCCCAAATATGGGACACAGAAGACATAAATATCATAGAAAAAATTAACAAAACAAAAACCTTGTTCTTTTAAACCATAAATAATATCGATGGACCCATAGCCAGGTTGACCATGAAAAAGAGAGAAAATCCCAAATAAACACAATCAGAAATGTGAAAGATCAAGTCACAACTAACCCTAAAGAATACAAAAGCTTAACAGAGACTACTAGGCACACATATATGGAAACAAACTCCAAAACCTAAATGAAAGAAGGACTTTCTGACATCACACAACCTCTCAAGGTTGAAACAAGAAGAAATTTAGATCCTAATTAAATCAATAACAAGTCAAGAAATTGACTCTGTATTATGAAAAAAAAAAAAAAAAGACCCTAGACCAGATGAATTCCTAGTGGAATTCTGCAAAACATACTGGAGGAGTTAATGCCAATCCTATTGAAAGTATTGCAGTTAGTTCAGAAAGAATGAACTCTCCCCAAATCATTTTATGAAGCTAGCATCACACTGATACTCAAACCAGGTAAAGATCCAACAAAGAAAGAAAATTACAGGCCAATATTCCTGATGAACATAGATGTAAAAATTATCAATGAGGTTCTAGCAAATTGTATCTAACAACACATCTTAAAAATCATCCATCATGACCAAGTAGGCTTCATATCCAGGATGCAGGGGTGGTTCAAAATCCACAAGACCATAAATGCAATTCAATGCATCAGCTGATTTAAAAATAGGAAAAAGATGATTATACCCTTAGATGTAGAAAAGCTTTCAACAAAATCCAGCATCCCTTCTTGATAAAAACTGTTGAAAACCTAGGAATAGAGGAACATAACTCAAAATAGTAAGTTTCATCTACAATAAACCCACAGTCAACATATTGCTAAGCAGACAGAAACTAGAAGCACTTCCCCTGAAAACCAAAACAAGACAAGGCTGCCCACACTCACCCCTCCTGTTCATCATGGTGTTTGAAGTCCTAACTAGTGCAAACAGACAAGAGAAAAAAATCAGAGATATTCAAATAGGAAAATAGAAAGTTAAGTTATCCTTCTTTGCTGATGATATTATCCTGTACTTTGAAAACCCAAGAAAATCTGTCAGCAACCTCCTAGCCCTGATAGAAGACTTTGACAAAGTCTCAGTGTACAAAATAAATGTGAAAAAGACAGTTGCATTCTTATACACCAATAATAAACAAGCATAGAACCAAATAAAAGGCACAATCCCATTCACAATAGCCACAACAAGCAAACAAAATAATGAAATACCTTGGCATCTGCCTGTGAAAAACTTTACAATGAAAACTACAAAATACTGCTCAGAGAAATCAAAAAGACACAAACAAATGGAAAAATTTTCCATGCTTTTGGATTACAAGAATCAACATTGGTAAGATATCCATTCTACCAAAGGAAATCTACAGATTCAATGCAATACCCTTTAATTTGCCAACATCATTCTTCTTTAGACCTGTAAATGACAATACAGAAATTCATATGGAAACATAAATGACCACAAATAGCCAAAACAATGCTCGGCAAAAGATACAAAGTTGAAGATATCATACTTCCAGACTCTAAACTTCATTGTAAGGCTATAATAATCAAAACAGCCTGATACTGGTACAAGAACAGGCATAAAGACCAATGGAACAGAATGGAGATTCAAGAAGCAAAACCTCAATTTCTCAACCAACTTTTCCTTGACAAGACCTCTACCAAAAACCACTGGGGATAGGAGAAACTATTCTGTAAATAATGCTGAGAAAACTGGCTGATCACATGCAGAAGATTGAAACGGTACCCTTGCCTATCGCCATACACAAAAAAAATCCACTCTAAATGGATCAAAGAGGAAAATTTAAAACCTCACACTATAAGAATCTTAAAGAACACAGGGGACACCCTTACAAAAAGTGGAATAGGCAACCAACATCTGATCAAATCCCCAAATGTCCATGCCATAAAAGTTAAGATATGTAAGTGGGAGCTCATCAAACTAAAAACCTTCTGCAAAGTAAAATAAACTATCAAGAGAGTGGGGATAAAATATTTGCCAACTGTTTATCTAACAAAGGCCTTAACATCCAGGATCTACATGGAACGCAGTCATGCAGAAAGGAAAAAAAATAGTCCATCCAATTAAAAAGTGAATAAAAAATATGAAAAGATACTTCTCAAAAGAAGACATATGAGCAGTCAACAGATACACATACAAAAATGCTCATATTCACTAATCATCAAAGAAATGTAAGTCAGGATGGCCATCATTGATAATTTAAAAATCATAAGATACTGGAGAGGATGTGAGGAAACGAGAAAGCTTCTACACTGTAAATGAAAGTATAAATTAGTATAACCTCTGTGGAAAACAGTTTGGTGATTTCTAAAAGATTTTAAAATTGACCCTCCATATGTCCTAGCAATCCCTCTTCTAGGAATATACCTGGGGGAACTCAAATCATTCTACAAAAAAGATACCTGAACACTCATGTTTATTGCAGCACTATTCACAACAGCAAAAACATGGAAACACCATGCTCCCATCAAAAATAGAGTGGATTAAAAAAAATATGTGGTGCATATACTTGATGGAATATTGTGCACCCATGTAGAAGGAGAAATTTGTGGACTTTGCAGCAACTTGGAAGGATTTAGAGGCTATAATATTCAGTGATCTATCACAAAAACAGACAAATGAGTACAATATGTTTCACTCATAAGCAGAAACTGAACATTTATTATAATACTATAAAAAGGAATTGGCAGTAGTGGGACAATGCTAGGGGAAATGGGGAAACATAAAATCTATAAGCATATCTGATCTCAAACCAGGCAAGTGGGGAGCAAAGGGAGCATCAAACTTCATCTCTAAGATGACTGCTTATATACCTATTCCAAAATTGTACACCACATTTTTAAAATAAATATATAATAATAAATAAGTAAATAAAAACAAATGAATACAATTATTTGCCATGGTTTGATAGAGCCTCCCATTCTTCACCACAGGGCAAATTTTCTTACCTTTCCTTGAACTTATCTAATCAAAATTTAGAATAGATTGCGACCTCCCTTTCCCAATGTGAGTATGACATTTTAGTCAGCAGACTATGAGCTCACTAACCAAAATTATGGTAAACTATTACAAAGTCAGCTACCTCATAAAAACAAAACAATAACTGGGTGACATATGTTATTAGAATAATTTGTACAAAATACCAAGAATGCAAATAAGCATAATAAATATTCCAAAACTATGAGAGGTAATATTATCAATGTGAAACACAACAAATTATTATTTAAAAACAAGAAAAAAATTAGAAATAAAACATATTTTAGTAAAAAAATATAGATTGGATTGATAATGTAGAATGAATAGAGCTAAAAAAAATAGTGAATTGGAGAATTAGATTGAAGTTATCCTTGCAATCGCAAGAAAGTTTTTTTATCTAGAAAAATGTTAAAATAATTTAAGAAATGCAAAACATGGGATTAGAAGTTTATAATTTTAAAAACCGCAGAAAGAAAACAAAACAAATTGGAAAAATATTTGAGAAAATAATGAAGATACAGTCTAAAGAACTAAAGTATGGTAAATAACCTCAGTTAAAAGTTGTTTCTAGTATTAGAATTAAGAAAAGATTCACAGTAGACACATTGCAGTACTAGTTAAGACAAATAAAGACAAAGAACATTTTAAAAGCTTCCAGAAGAAAAAAAAAAAGTTACTTCCAAAACATAAATGTGTTGTGTGGACATTAGCTTCTCAGAAATAATGCTAGATGTAATAAAACAGAAGTTAATACATGTTTCCAAGTTACTGAATAAAAATGATCTTTGTTACATAATTTACTAATTCTATTCCAATTTTAAGGTATAATTAGTCTTATAAAAAAAGTCATAAGAAGTTTTTTACCACTTAATTTTCCACATTGAAAACAGTGTTAGAAGAAGTACTGAAGTAATGTCAGTAAAAAATCTTTTGATTTTTGAGATAGCCCATAAAATACAGTCATGCACTCATAATGTTGCCGTCAATGCTAGACCAAATATACAATGGTTAGTTCCAAAAGCCTATAATGTTTAAAAATCCCTGTTGTCTAGTGAGGTTGTACCATGTTAACATCAAGCATAACACATTCCTCATGTGTTTGTGGTGGTGTCAGTGTACAAAAACCTTCAGTGCTGCCAGTCATATGAAAGTATAAAAGTATAGCACATTCAATTGCATATGAATAATTTTAAGCACATTAATGGAATTGAGATGATCTTTAGTAAACTTACTTAAAAATTACTAGTATCTTACATAGCACAGACCAAATTTTGGTAAAGTTTATTCTTATTGAAATTATACATTGTCTTTCATTTGTTCTTCTGAATATGGATTCCAAGCTGCAGGCACAATATTCTATTAATTTATAGTGGCACTAGAGGTAACCATAAAATAAGTGCTATAGGTAATGCAAATAAGACATATCTGTTCAAAGTCAAGAATACCGACTAATAATGAAATGCCTAAAGCCAACATATATTGTTAAAAATTGTTTCAATTTTAGAACATGACAAGTTTCTCAAATTTCAAGCCAGTTGTTGCTGGAAGGTAGAAAGTCAAGTTTTATTAGCATTTATTTTTTCCACAGGGAAATTTACTGATGCTGACAATACTGAACCAATTGATAGGAACATTACATTTTGTTTAGCTACAGATTCAAAGACAAAACTACTAAATTTTTTTTCTGTATCATTGTTACTAGGAAGGTCAGATAAAATTTGCTAAACACAAATTAGATTATGTTTCTCACTTACTTGACAATATTCAACAGGTTTTTCAACTTAGCATAAAAAATCATGTTCCATACTATAATGTGTCCCAAAATTCCTTTCTAGTGACAAACCCTACGTTTCAGTTACTGAACAAATAATGTTTGCCTGGACTAATATATCTGACTATGTCATAACTGTCTATCTTTTTACAGGATTTTTTTCTGGTGCTTGAAATGAACTTTCCCCTTTTCTTACCCTACTGTATTATTTTGCTTCTAGCTTTGGTTCCATTAAACACTCTACAAATGCTGCAAGCCTCTAGCATAATGCTTGACATGTAGAAGAAAAGCATTGTAAAATGGTAAAACACAAACATTATTATTATTATTATTATTTTAACATGAGAGACAAGAATTTGAATTCCAACTCTTGTCTCATCTACCTGTATGGCCATGAACAAATGGCTCAATTTTTTGGAGCCTTGTTTTCCTATTTTTTACAATGAGATGAAAGAATAATGCTTAACTTGCAAAACTATTGTCATGGCTAACCAAAACAAGTAAATGCCACAACTGCTTTAGCTTTTTGGTTACAGATGTTACATTTATTTGTATTTTGCCTACAGGGTTTAGTATAATGCTTGTCATAATTCAGTTGTTTAAAAGTAGTTATTTATAAATAAAAAAATAGTGATTATGAGAGTCATAGCAGTGGTAGTTTATATGAAGACAAGGATGAAAGCTGTTTGAAAGAATAAGACCAAGAATCTTTAAGTAGAAAAGAACTTTATGAAGATGACCTTTTACAAAATGTTTTTATGAAGGCAGGAACAGGGTTGTTAAACAAAGAAAAAGATTTTTAGCAATATAGTGAAATGACTGCAAAAAAAAAAATTGTATGTTGATGCAGGAATAGGTAACAGTGTAATTTTTATAAATGTTTTGTGTGTACTTGAAAAAACATGTGTTGGCTGGGCTCGGTGGCTACACCTGTAATCCTGCTCTTTGGGAGGCTGAGGTGAGTGGATTGCCTGAGCCCGCAGGTTCGAGAACTGCCTGGGCAACTTGGTGAGACCTCATCTCTACAATAAATCAAAAACTAGCCAGGTGTGGTAGCGGGCGCCTGTAGTTCCAGCTGCTTGGAGGCTGAGGCAGAAGGATTGCTGGAGCCCAGCAGGTCAAGGCTGTGGTGGCGGGGAGTGTGCCACTGCACTCCAGTCTGGGCGACAGAGTGAGACTTCAACTCAAAAATAAAGAAAAGAAAAAACATCAATGGAATACTACACAGCCATAAGAAAGAACGAAATCATGAATTTCGCAGCAACCTGGATGGAACTAGAGTCCATAATACTCAGTGACCTCTCACAGAAACAAAAAACTAAGTATCACATGTTCTCACTCAGATAGTAGACTTTGATCATCCAACATACTACCACAAGAAAATGACTGACAGTGGTTGGAAACTATGGGCGGGGGGATGGGATTAATGGTGATAAATATCTTTCTGGGGATGGGGAGACACCTCTTATCATCAAGGGTGCCTGAACGAAGCAATTTTGTATGCCTAACCCCTAACTGTACCCCATAATACCATAATAAAAAAAATTTAAAAAAAAA